>PVIC010022077.1:0-27982 GCA_004025085.1 Thryonomys swinderianus
GGAGGAGGAGGAGGAAGAAGAAGAAGAAGAAGAAGTGGGAAAGAAAAACAATGGGAGATAAAGAAATTGGAATGTTCTGAGAGTTTTATTTTGTTTTTTATTCTGAGAACCAAACCCAGGGCCTCTAGGGACATTATAAACACACTATTGGACTGGGGATGTAGCTCAGTGGTAGAGCACTTGTTCAGCATGCACAAATCCCTGAGTTCAATCCCCAATACTGCCAAAACATTAAAAAAAAAACATTATATCCCTGCACTATGTCCTCATCCAACAAACTGCCTTTTATTATAAAATTTTTCTTTCTTTTTAAATTCAGGTAATGTTCACATAACATGAAGTTACATTTATGTATGTAAGTATTTTGAAGTACTGGCACCCAGGGCCTTTGCATTGAGCTATATCCCCAGTTCTTTTTTTAAAATTGAGTTTATTGGTACATTTTAAGTATACAGTGTTTTCACATTCATCATTGAGAATCATCCCCAATTCTTTTTGTTTGGTTTGGTTTTGGGATTTGTGTTTGAAGACAGTCTCACTGTCAGAATGCTGCAGGCTAGGTTCGAATTTGTGATTGTCGTGCCTCAGCCTGCTGAATAGTTCAGAGTATGGATATGCTCTTCTGTGCCCAGCTACAATTTTTTTTTTTTTTTTTTTTTTTGCTTTTTGGAGATAGGGTCTCGCTTTGTAGTTCAGGCTGGCCCTGAGCTCACTATGTAGCCCAGGCAAGCCGCCGCGAACTCAGCAATCCCCTTGTCTCTGCCTCCCGAGTGCTGGGATGACAGGCGTGAGCCACCACGCCCGGCATCGTGGTATGCGGAGGCGTTGATTGCTGGTGGGTGTGAGTCTCCACGCCCAGCATTCTATGCGGTTTCCGGGGATCGAACTCAGGACCTTGTGCTTGTGAGACAGGCGCCGGAACCACTGAGCTAACCCTCCGTCCCTACAATTTTTTTTTTTTGAGACAGAGTTTCACTATGCAATGCAGACTGGCCTTGAACTCACTAAGTGGCTCAGGTTGTTAGCTTCCTGCCTGAACTTCCCAAGTGCTGGGATTACAGGCATACACTATCATGCACAGCTAAAATTACTTTTTTTTTTCTTTGAGACTGGGTCTTGCTATGTAGTTCAGGCTGGCTCTGAGCTCACTATGTAGTCCAGGCAAGCCTTGAACTCAGCAATCCTCCTGTCTCTGCCTCCTGAGTGCTGGGATGACTGGCGTGAGCCACCACGCCCGGCACTGTGGTATATGGTATTGATTGCTGGTGGGCGTGAGTCTCCACGCCCAGCATTTTATGTGGTTACCAGGGATCGAACCCAGGACCTTGCACTTGCAAGGCAGGCACCGGAACCACTGAGCTAACCCTCCGGCCCTAAAATTACTTTTTAAAGTGAACAATTCAGTGTCATTTAGTACACTGTTAATGGTTCTGTCTCTAAACATTTTTATCACCCAAAAGGAAACCCCATAAGATATGCACTTGTTCCCCACTTGTTTCTTTACCCCACCTCTGCTAACTGCTAATTTGCTCTTCATCACTCAGATGTATCAACACTGCTGAGCATTTTGAATAAATGCAACTATGTGACTGAGAAAAGAGCAAAGCATTTTCCTTCTCTCACAACTCACATGCTGCTCACCACAAAACTGGAGTGGGTGCTCCTCACCTGTGGACACTGATGAGATGCTGTCAGTACTGGAGTCAGTGCAGACCCACAAGTTAAGAGCTCTGTGCTAGCCAGCTGCACTGTTGTGTGCCTGTGATCACAGCTCTGAGGAAAGCTGAGGCAGGAGGAGCACAAACATAGTGGCTGCTCAGGCAATTTACCAAGACCCTGTCTTAACCTAAACAGATTTAAAAGGATGGGGTCAGTGTCGCTCAGTGGCAGAGCACCCCTGGGTTCCATCTCAGGACCCCCAGCAGCTTGGTCCCAAAGACTACCCTCCCTTCAGATGTCAATAGCAATCCCCCTACACAGAATGTAATCATTTTGTGCTGGAATCATGTACTAATAAAAAATAAAAATTGAAGCCAGGAGTGGTGGCATGTGCCTGTAATCTCAGAACTCGGCAGGAGGATTGCTGTGAATTCAAGGCCAGCCTGAACTACAAAACTAGACTCTGTCTCCAAAAAAAAACCCCAATCAATCAATCAATAAAACAATAATTGAGAAAGAATACCAAGGCTGCTGTCTGTGTTCTGACCTAGGGCCTGTACACTAGGAGTTCCCAGCGCCTTTCTCTCAGGCTTGAGTAATTTTCTAGCACACTCATGGGACTTGTGGAACACTCCTCCCTTTACCCACTTGTCAGAAAGGCTGTTACAAAGGATACTGAAGACAAGCACAAGGCAAGGCTGAAGGAAGAGGTATGAAGGTTCAGGTCCCCAGAAGTGCTCAGAACTCTGTCCCCTTGGGTTATAATGGAGGCTTCAGTACTGAGGCATGATTGACTCAATCACTGGCCTCAGTGGCCCAGGCTTCAGCACTCTCAGCTGCTCCGAGGTGGGGGGGTAGGTGCTGAAAATTTCCCATTTCTAAGCGTGGCTTGGCCTTTCTGGTGACCAGCCGCCTCCAGGAACCTGTCACTGGCTAGCATGGGTCCTTGTCCACAATGAATGAAAGTTAATTACGTAAAAGAAAGAAAACTAACTGTCCTGTAGGCTGCCCCAGGAAAGAGGAAGTTAGCTACTCCATTAGCAGAGAGGCTCCTAATGAGCAACACATATACCTTTAAGGGTCCAGGAAGAATGCTACTTATTATTCGTGGATTATTTTTCAACAGGGGCAGGTTCTCTAGATAGGGTGAAGTTTAATTCCTACACAAGTGATGGCACGCATTCAAAATGCGCTTCTAAGTGTGTTATGTGCCCTCTCTGAAGGAGGCTTTATTAAGGAAAGGCATTGCAATGAAGGGAGAACGCAGCTGTGAGTTCAATCGATGTGCCCTTCATTTGCTTGCACTAAGTTCACCCACTTTCTTATCTCCAGGATTGCAGCAGCTTTGTCTACGTAACAGCTTGCTTTACTTTCCCCTCTTATCACTAAAAGTTGTAGCTGTCTGCTAGTTCTTTTTCAGCCTGTTCCTTCAAAGTCCTGCCATTTTCCCTCCTGTCTCATACCCACCAAGTGTTGCTTGATAAGCGGGAGTGGTGGTACACCCTGGAAAGCACCACTGTAACTCCAGCACTCAGGACTAAGGAGATCAAGTCTAGCCTCGGCCTTGTCTGAAACACCCAGAAATTTCCAAGGCTTTTTAGTTGCTCTGTACTGTAAACTGGGGATAGAGACCAAATATCTATCTTTTATCAGATCACAGTGACTCTTTTTTTTTTGAGACAGGGTCTTGCTTTGTAGTTCAGGCTGGCCCTGAGCTCACTATGTAGGCCAGGCAAGCCTCGAACTCAGCAATCCTCCTGTCTTTGCCTCTTGAGTGCTGGGATTACAAGTGTGAGCCACTGTTCCCGGCATTGTGGTATGTGCTACTGTCTGCTGGTGGGCATGACTCACCACATCTGGTATTGTATGTGGTTGCCAGAGGTTGAACTAGGGACCTTGCGCTTACTACACAGGTGCCAGAACCACTGAGATAAATCTCTGACCCCCACAGTGACTTTTTGTGTCAGGCTTATTGTACTTAAGGCTTTTTTTTTTTTTTTTTTTGAGGCAGGGTCTCACTTTGTAGTTCAAGCTGGCCCTGAGCTCACTATGTAGCCCAGGCTAGCCTCAAACTCATAGCACTTCTCCTGCTTCTGCCTCTGCCGTGAGTGCTGGGATTACAGGCATGAGCCACCATGCCCAGTATTGTGGTATGTGATGCTCAGATCAGTCGAACTCAGGACCTTGTGTTTGTGAGGCAGACACTGGAATCACTGAGCTGAGTCACTGGCCCTGTTACTTAATACATTTTAAAAATTCATGTATGATAGCCAGGTTTCTCATGTCTGTAATCCCAGCACTCAGGAGGCAGAAGCAGGAGGATTGCTGGGTTCGAGGCTAGCCTGGGCTACATAGTGAGTTCAGGGCCAGCCTGAAGTATAAAGTGAGACCCTGTCTTAAAAAAAAAAAAAAAAAAGTAATGCATGATGTACCAGTTCTTGGTATTGCATTCCTTTTTGGTTGCATAGTGAGATTCCATTTTAGGATAAACCATAATGTGTTTATTTGTTCATCTGTCAATAGGCAAACTGCTTTTATAATTTAAAGTTAAAAGACAAAATCGCAGTAAGTTATACTCTATAGTCTAGTTAATTGCATTGCAAGATGTTCATTTTTTACTTTGATAGTTTTTCATAGATATGTTCACATTTCCACAGAGGAAGCTGGGTTATAGGTATCTGGGATCTTTCTACTATCTTTGCAATTTCTCAAACCAACAAAAAGCCATGTTTTCTGAAGTCTTAGAACCTATGTAAATTTAGATTTCAGCCTGGTTCCCTAGAATTTACTAACATGTTTTTTCTGCCTTTCTCAAAGAAATTTGTTTGGGGGCAGGGTAGAAATGGAGCAGGAAGAATTTTTTTCCAAAGCAAGCTACAGAAGCGTTGATTTAAACTGGATTCAACCACAGAAAAATGTGTTATCTTCCATAACTATAACTCCCCAAATTGAAACTAGCTTCATAATGCATTGGATCAGTAGCTTAATGACGTCACTAGGCACTTACATTCTTTTTTTTGAGGGGTGATTGAACAGAATCATGCAGTGTAGTTCCAGGTGAACTGGAATTCACTAAGTACCCCAGGCTTGCTTTGAACTCCCAGTGATCCTCCTGCTTCAGCCTCCCAACTACTGGGATTATAGGTATATGCTACCATCCTAGACACATCTGTTTTGCTTTTTACTTCTTATTTTTGCTGTTGAAGATTGAACCCTGAGCTTCCTGCATGCTAACCCCAGTGCTATCTTTCCATACATCTCAGAACCAGACATTGCCTTCATCCCCAGGCTGATTTTAAAATAACTGTAGAGTTCCATATGCTGACTGCTATTCTAGAAAAGTAAGAAAGAACATCTTGCCTCTGTTCTCCTCTAGGAATGAGGTTACTTTTCCCAGAAGCTCTCTAGTGTTTCCTCTTGCATCAGATTCAGTCATGTATCCATTCTGGACAAGAGGATCTTTTTACTGTCTCTCTCTCTCTCTTTTTCTCCCTGTCTCTTTGTCTCTCTGTTTCTGTTTCTGTCTCTCCCTCTCCCTGTCTCTGTCTCTCTGTCTCTCTTGCTCATTTTACAATATATATAACAAAATTTATAATCTTTGCTCAGTGACATGGCATGTATCTGTAATCCCAGCTACTTGGGAGCAGGAGGCAGACAGATTCCAGGATGGAGGACAGCCTGCACAACTCAACAAAAAGGGCTGGGGACTTAGCTCAAGTGGTACCATGGCAACCTTGGATGCACAAGGGCCAGAGTTTGATCCCTAGTACTGCCAAACAAACAAACAAACAAAAAAACCCCAAAAATAAAATGAGAAGGACTGGGGATTTAGCTCAGTGGCACTGTGCCTACCTCACAAGTTTGAGGTCCTAAATTCAATCCCTGGTACCAGAAATACATACATACACACGTACATACATACATACATACATATATAAGTAAACAGCTAGAGATGTAGCCCGGTGCTCTACTGGTTCAGTTCCCAGAACCACACATGCATTCACAAGTGTATGATCCCAGCCATTTTTAGGGATACAGTCCAGTGACATAAGCACCTCCTGCAATCATGTGCCCTACCCATCTCTAGGACCTTTCCATTTTCTCCACCTAAGTCTCCATCCCCACTGAACTCTCCATCCCTACCTCCCCAAGCTCCTGGAATCACCAATCTAGTTGCTATCACCATGAAATGGATTACTCTCAATACTTCATATAAATGGAATATACAGTATTTGTCCTTTTGTGACTGGCTTATTTCACTGAGCAGGTCCTCAGGCCATCCACTTTGTAGCATGTGTCAAAATCTTTCCTTTCTAAAAACTTTGATTCTCTCTTTTTAAGACTATGTAATATTCTATTGTTTGTGTATACAATATGTTGCTCATACATTCATCTGTTTATGGACATTTGGGTTACTTTCTCCTGATTACTGAGAATAATGCTATATGAATATAGATCTACATGTGTGTTTTAATTGCTTTCAATTATTTAAGCATCTATCTAGAAGTGGAATGCTGAATATGTTAATTATGTATTTATTTGTAAATACTGTACTGTTTTCTGCAGTGGCTATAAATATAAATTCCCATCAGCAAGGCACAAGTTTTCCAGTTTCTCTACATCCTATCAGCACTTATTATTATTATTATAATTGTCTCTTGTTTTTGTTTTTGTTTTTTTTGAGACAGGGTCTCGCTTTGTAGTTCAGGCTGGTCCTGAGCTCACTATGTAGCCCAGGCAAGCCTCAAACTCAGCAATCCTCCTGTCTCTGCCTCCCGAGTGCTGGGATTATAGGTGTGAGCCACCACACCGGTTTTTTTTTTTTTTAAACAGCCAGTAAATTGTATCTCAATGTAGGAAGAGGACCTCTTAAACCAGTAGTTTGTACTGTTGATTGCAATTTAAGATCTGCTGTGGGCACACTAACTATGATTAATACTTAGAGTTGTTTTGTTTTGTTTTGTTTTGCTTTTTGGAGACAGGGTCTCGCTTTGTAGTTCAGGCTGGCCCTGAGCTCACTATGGAGCCCAGGCAAGGTGCCGCGAACTCAGCAATCCTCCTGTCTCTGCCTCCCGAGTGCTGGGATTACAGGCGTGAGCCACCACATCCTGCATTATGGTATGCAGCGTTGATTGTTGGTGGGCGTGAATCTCCACGCCCAGCGTTATATGTGGTTACCAGGGATTGAACTCAGGTCCTTGCGCTTGCAAGGCAGGCGCCGGAACCACTGAGCTAACCCTCCGGCCCCTGTTTGTTTTTTTTTTTTTTTTTTGAGACAGGGTCTCGTTTTGTAGTTCAGGCTGGCTCTGAGCTCACTGTGTAGCCCAGGCAAGCCTGGAACTCAGCAATCCTCCTGCCTCTGCCTCCCGAGTGCTGGGATTATAGGCGGGAGCCATCACACCCAGCACTGTGGTGTGTGGTATTGATGGTTGGTGGGTGTGAGTCACCACGCCCAACATTGTATGTGGTCACCGGGATCGAACTCAGGACCTTGTACTTGCGAGGCAGGCACCGGAACCACTGAGCCAACCCTCCGGCCCAATACTTAGAGATTTTAAATTAATAGGTCTCAGATGCACCCTAGAATAGGTCTGATTTTGTTTTGTTTTAGACAGTGTTGGGGACTGAACACAGGGCCTTGTGCCTACTAGGCGAGTGCTTTAACACTAAGCCCCATTCCTCAGCCCCTTACACTGATATATTTTAAAAATAAATGTATTTGAGGGCCAGAGATTTGGCTCAGTGGTTCCAGCGCCTGCCTCGCAAAGTGCAAGGCCCTGAGTTCCATCCCAGTAACCACATACAATGCTGGGCGTGGTGACTCATGCCCACCAGCAATCAATACCACATACCACAGTGCTGGGCGTGGTGGCTCACGCCTGTAATCCCAGCACTCGGGAGGCAGAGGCAGGAGGATTGCTGAGTTCCAGGCTTGCCTGGGCTACATAGTGAGCTGAGGGCTAGCCTGAACTACAAAGCGAGACCCTGTCTCAAAAACAAAAAACAAAAACAAAAAATAAATGTATTTGAGACAAGGTCTCCTAGATGCTCTAGGATGGCCTTACACTGCCTCTTGTCACCCAGGCTGGCCTAGAATTTGCAGCAATCCTCCTGACTCTACTCCTATGTCCTGGTATTACAGGTATGTACCTCCGTGCTTAACCAACACACACACACACACACACACACACACACACACACACACGACTACCAGCTAAGAGACAAACCATCTTTCCAAAATAAACTATGCATGTTGGAGCATCGATGACATCTTCAGTGCCACTCAGAAGTGAAACTGTGAGTCCTCAGATGGATTTTGTTCTTATTTATGGCCCACTCAATTCGTAGCGATTTGGAGTTAGCAATTCAGTCTAATGTTAGCTCAGATTACCAAAACAGACAAAGAATGATATATGTGCAGTATGAAATGAAAAGGCTCAAAAGCAAAGAGCAGGTAGAAAGACAAGGAAAATGGAGTCTCCGTGAGTCTCAAAGTGCGTATGTCTTCACAAGAAAAAGACGAAGGGAAGGAAAGCCTGCAGAGCAGCGGAGAAAGCTGGTGCCCTTAAAACTTGGTAATGTCAGTGCACTCACAACAAAGCAGAGCCCCAGTGCTTTCTCTGAAGGGGAGTACATTGACCAGTTTGGGTGCTGAAGTTGGTTTCCTTACCAAGTACTATGAATTAACCACCTTTCTGATAAACTGCTACAAAAACCAGTTGTTCTTGTTTCCCCAGGAATCAGAGAGGATTCTGTGAGTAAATCCCAGCCCAACTGTCTGAAGGAAGAGATCTTAGCCAATGGGCCTACAGTGCCTTGAGTGACTGAAATTCTCCAGCTGGTGTGGACAATCACTCTTTCCTGGGGTTCCTGTAGTGGAGGGTCCCTAGGACCTTGGCCAGGTCTGCCCAGCTCAGCCCTTTTGTCCCCAGGTACAATGGGCTTATTAACTCATACTGGAAATAGCTGTTTCATTGCTAATGATCATATTATTACATCTGATTTATTTTTTATTTTATTCCATTTTATTTATTTATGTACTTGTGTATTCTTTCATGGTCTGGGGGATTGAATTTAGAGCTTCCTGGCAAGGCTACCTTTCCAGCCTTTTAAAAAGTTGTTATCATTGTTATTATTATTTGGTACTGAGGCTTAAATTCAAGGCCTTTGCATTGAGCTAGATCGCCAGCCCTTTTTAAAATTTCTTATTTTGAAAAAAAATTCTTATTTTGAGATAGGATCTCAGTGTGTTGCTAAGTCTCCCGGGCTGGACTTGAACTTGTCATCCTCCTGCTTCAGCTTCTCAGAGTGATGGGATTCTGGGTATTTTTGCCACAACTGGCTATAACTTCACTGAGCATATGAAAGACCCATAACCTAATACAGATAACCTAACAGTGGATCATTTGATTCCTGTAAAGTTGATTCAGCCTGAAAAAAATCAAGTTCCATTATTCTTGAAATATTAACATATGATTTGTTATATTTTCTTTCTTTATTTCTTCATGGTTCTAGGCATAGAACCCAGAGTGTCTCACTGAGCTACAACCCAGTCCCTTACTATTTTGAGACAAGTTCTCACTAAGAGACCAAGTTGCCATCCTGAGATCACAACTGGGATCCTTTTTTTTTTTTTTTTTTTTTTTGCTTTTTGAGACAGGGTCTCGCGTTGTATAGTTCAGGCTGGCCCTGAGCTCACTATGGTGCCCAGGCAAGCCTCTGCGAACTCAGCAATCCTCCTGCCTCTGCCTCCCGAGTGTTGGGATGACAGGCGTGAGCCACCACGCCCGGCATTGTGGTATGCGGTGTTGATTGTTGTTGGGCGTGTCTCCATGCCCAGCATTATATGTGGTTACCGGGGATCGAACTCAGGTTCTTGCGCTTGCGAGGCAGGCGCCGGAACCACTGAGCTAACCTTCCGGCCCCACAACTGGGATCCTTTTGCCTCGCCCTCCCAGAATGCAGGCCTGTGCTCCCAGCCCCGCCTGCTCTGTGCCACAGTGCCAGCCAGGCAGCTTTCTTTCAAAGGTCCTTGTACATTTTTTCAGACTCTTTATAGGAAATTTCCTTTTAAGTGGGAAGAGGAAACTCCAGCTAGGTTCAGTTGTTTTAAACTGCGCAGCTAGCTCATTAAATAGCGTATGTGTTGTTACTGTATAACATGGCATTAATAATTTCTTAAGTGCTACCTTCATAATCTTAATTTTACTTCAAAAATTGTAGGAAAATATACATAAAATTTATCATCTCAATATTTTTTTTTCTTTTAGTGCTTGAACCCAGGGAGCACTGGACTACATCCCTATTTATTTACTTATATATTTTTGAGACAGGGTCTTGCTTTGTAGTTCAAGCTGGTCCTGAGCTCAGTATTAGCCCAGGCAAGCCTCAAACTCAGCAGTTCTCCTGCCTCTCCCTTCTAAGTGCTGGGATTACAGGCATGAGCTACCACACCTGGCATTGTGGTATGTGGTACTGATTGCTGGTGGGTATGAGTCACCATGCCCAGTATTGTATGTGGTTACCAGGGCTGGGGATTGAACCAGGGACCTTGGGTTTGTAAGGCAGGTGCTGGAACCACTGAGCTAAATCTTCCACCCATACATCCCTATTTATTTTATGTTGAACTGGAATTCTTGCTAAGTTTCTTAGATTGGCCTTGAATTTGTGATCTTTGTCCTCCTGCCTCAACCTCTCACATAGCTGGAATTATAGGTGTGCACTACTACACCCAGCTGGAATTATAGGTGTGTACTACTACACCCAGCTCCACATTTTGCCTGATTTTTAGTGTTATAGTTTAGTGGCCTTCAGGGCAGGGAATGTGGTTTAGTGGTAGAGTGCTGGCCTAGCATGTGTTGAGTTCAATCCCCAGAACTTTAAAATTCTGTCAGAAGAAATTCTGTATCCCCTAAACGTTAGCTCCCCATTTCCCTTCCAAAACTCCTGGTAATCTGATTTTATTTTCTGCTCCTAGTAAATTTACTAGGTATGTGTCCTTTCAGGACTGGCTTATTTTGTTCAGTTCTTTTGGGTAGATATTTAGAAGTGGAAGTACTGAATCACAAGGTTATTATCTTTAATGTTACTTTGAAGTTTATAGATCTGTAACAGAAAAACAGCCCTAAAGGTCTGCATGTGTTGTCTCCATTGTCAGGGAAAGAAAAAGGAAGTTCAGGCTGGTTGCATAACTTGGACTCAGGGTTGTCAACATGCAACACTTGGACAAGATGAGATTATGCATAATCATAACACAATTGGTGTTTCTTGCTTAGCAACCAATCAAAAGCTATACAAGTCAGCTCCTGTGAAGAATGTCTTTCAAAGCTTTATTTAATGGGTAATATTTTTTGTGATGACCTAGATTAAAAATAAATTTTATTTTAAAATGTTAGATTCAGGGGCCGGAGGGTTAGCTCAGTGGTCCCGGTGCCTGCCTCGCAAGCGCAAGGTCCTGAGTTTGATCCCTGGTAACCACATACAATGTTGGGCATGGAGACTCACGTCCACCAGCAATCAATACCACATACCACAGTGCTGGGGGTGGTGGCTCACGCCTGTAATCCCAGCACTCGGGAGGCAGAGACAGGAGGAATGCTGAGTTCGAAGCTTACCTAGGCTACATAGTGAGTTCAGAGCCAGCCTGAACTACAAAGCGAGACCCTGTCTCAAAAAAACAAAACAAAACAGACAAACAAAAAATGTTAGATTCAGAGCTGGGGATTTAGCTCAGTGGTTCTGGAGTCTGCCTGGCAAGCACAAGGTCCCAAATTCAATCCCTGGTACCACATATCACAATGCCAGGCATGGTGGCTCGCAGCTGTCATCCCAGCACTTGGGCAGCAGAGGCAAGAGGATTGCTGTGAGTTTGAGGATAACCTGGGCTATGTAGTGAGCTCAGGGCCTGTCTGAACAATAAAGTGAAACCCTGTCTCAATAAATGAATGAATGAATGAATGAATGAATGAGTGAATGAATGGATAAATAAATAAATGAAATGTCAGATTCAAATCCCCGTCAACTTCTCAAAGGGATTTTAAACAGATAAATTAAACTCAATCAGAAATGGATGACTTTGTATATATTAGAATAAAATCTTATGTATGAAAATAAACATTGATAATTCATAGAACAGGAAAGGTATTTTCAATGTGTGTCATTAATAAAATGAACCAGAATTTATGTAATGAGCTGCTGCAAATCCAAAGGAAAAACATGAAAAAATGTGGCACGAGGGTCAGTAAAGGGAATTCACAGAAGGAACATGAATGCTCAACATACATGAAGATGTTTAACATCACCAAGGTGTGCAGCACCTGTGGGTAGTTCCAGCACTCCTGAGGATGAGGCAGGATTGCAAATTAGAGCCCAGACTGGCGACTTAGTGACTTAGCAAGACAGTGTCCCTAAAATGAAAAATAAAAAGGGCATGGCATGTAACTCGGTATGAAGGTCCTTAGTTCAGTTCCTAGTACTATGAATTGATTTGCTTTGTTTTTTTTTTCTTTTTTTTTTGAGACAGGGTCTCGCTTTGTAGTTCAGGCTGGCCCTGAGCTCATTCTGTAGCCCAGGCAAGCCTCGAACTCAGCAATCCTCCTGCCTCTGCTTCCCAAATTGATGGGATTACAGGCGTGAGCCACAACGCCTGGCACTGTGGTATGTGGTATTGATTGCTGGTGGGCCTGTGTCACCATGCCAGGTATTGCTGTATGTGATTACCAGGGATCGAACCAGGGACCTTGCACTTGCTAGGCCAGGGCTGGAGCCAGTGAGCTAAATCTCCAGCCCAGGGTGGTTTTGATCTTTGTGATAATAAAATGCTGCTTTAATTTTTGTTAAAAAACAAAAACAAGAAAAAAAAACAAATTAGCCTGGTGTTAACCAAACAATTGTTTTCTTACTTTTCTCTGTCCTTGACCCCTCTCTCACAAAGAAAGTTCTTTGAAATGATCAATCCATTTTTTGTCTGTTTCTGCTTGCTTCAGCCCTCTTCTGGATATTAAAACAGCCCATGGGAACACAGTCCTCTTTTATACCACTCTCAGTAGCATAACCTGTAATCCTTGCACTCTGAAAGGCTAAGGCCAGAAGAGTTCAAACCTAGCCTGGGCAATTTAGTGACTTAATGAGAACCTGGCTCAAAAAAGTAGAGTCTGGCTGGGCATGGTGGCTTACGCCTGTAATCCCAGCACTTGGGAGGCAGAGGCAGGAGGATTGCCAAGTTTGAGGCTTGCCTGGGCTACAGAATGAGCTCAGGGCCAGCCTGAACTACAAAGCAAGACCCTGTCCTAAAAAAAAAAAAAAAAAAGTGGAGTCTGTTTCCAACAATGACAACATAAACACACACACACACACACACACACACACACACAGAGAAAAGAATGCAGGCCCTTACTGAGTAGAGTTCTCATGATTTAGCATCAGGGGAGTGGAGTACACACTGTTTGTAATGGTCCTGTTGAGGTTTTTGGTGGTTTTGGCACTCCCTCACCCTTGTGCTACTCAAGGCCACGCCATGAGAACAGGGCTCCAAGCTCCAACTCCTCTGCTTCTGTCCCTGTGTGAAGCAGATGCACAGTCTTGTTCACATTAGCAAATGAAATGAGTAAAAAGATCTGTGGGCCTGTAATAGGGACCGAGAAGCCAGACCTGCAGGCACCCATGGTCACTGCGAGTGGGAAGAAGCTGGCTTCTCAGCATTCACGGTAATCTGTCTCTTTACTTACCTTAAAGCTTGGGGTCAGATCCCTCCTTGGCTCTGCACACAGCCGTGTTGAGCACATAAGGAGCGTCTGCCTAGTAACTCGTAAAAGGAGGTTCTTAGCCTTCACTTTACCTGGCCCACCTCACACTCCATTAAGACTGAGTGCACCAAGAGAGCAGTAACTACTTTTCAGGATTTGCAGGGATATTTAATTATCGGCCTGGCTTCTCCACATCTGGTTTCAGAACATCCAGAGTGATGCCCAAAAGGCTGCAGTCACCTTGGATTCCAGGAAAAGTGGAGCTTCACTGCAGACAACTTAAGAAGAGGTCTCAGCCCTGAGCCTTAGTCAGGAGCATCATCCAGGGGAACTGGACGGCCCCTCAGGCCATAGGGTTGCGCTGCAATAACCCCCCAGAATCAGTCCTGAGATAACAATCAACCAGGCCTCTGTCAGTGAGACAACCTACCCTGCCCATTAGCAAAACCTCGTCTTGCCTTTGTTTCTTTTCTATAAAACTCCAAAGTTTCTGTCAGCCCCTTGAAAATAGATGTTAAACTGTTTTGTTTTTTTTTGTTTTTTTGCTTTTTTTTGAGACAGGGTCTCGCTTTGTAGTTCAGGCTGGCCCTGAGCTCACTATGGTGCCCAGGCAAGTTGCCGCGAACTCAGCAATCCTGCCTCCCGAGTGCTGGGATGACAGGCGTGAGCCACCACGTCCGGCATTGTGGTATGCGGTGTTGATTGTTGGTGGGCGTGAGTCTCCACGCCCAGCATTATATGTGGTTACCGGGGATTGAACTCAGGACCTTGCACTTGCAAGGCAGGCACCGGAACCACTGAGCTAACCCTCCGGCCCCTGTTTTGGTTTTTTTGAGAGAAGGTCTTCCTATGTGGTTTAGGCTGGCCTTGATCTTACTCTGTAGCCCAGGCTGGCCTCAGACTGGCTGCCATCCTCTGCCTCTGCCACTTGGGTTGCTGGGATTATAGGCATGCACCACGGTGCCTGGTTTAGATCTTGAGCCTCTTTATCTGCACTCTCTCTCCACATGGCCTATGCTGATTATATCTACTGTATTAATTACTTTTCTCATTCTAGGACAAAATATTTGACATACACAACTTAAAAGAGAAAAAGACATCATTATCATTATTATTTTGAGACAGGGTCTTGCTTTGTAGTTCAGTCTAGCCCTGAGCTCACTATGTAGCCCAGGCAAACCTCGAACTCAGCAATCCTTCTGCTTCTGCCTCCCGAGTGCTGGGATTACAGGTTTGAGCTACCAAACCCGGCATTTGTGGTATGTGGTATTGATTGCTGGTGGGCGTGGCCACCAAGCCCAGTATTGTATGTGGGTTCCGGGAGCAAACCAGGGACTTTGCACTTGCTAGGCAAAGGCTGAAACCACTGAGCTAAATCTCCGGCCCAATTTTTTTTTTTTTTTTGAGACAGGGTCTCGCTTTGTAGTTCAGGCTGGTCCGAGCTCAGTATGTAGTCTAGGCAAGCCTTGAACTCAGCAATCTTCCTGTATCTGCCTCCTGAGTGCTGGCATTACAGGTGTCAGCCACCATGCCTGGTGAAAAAGACTTATTCTGACTCATGGTTCCAAAGGGTTCAGTTCATGGTTGGCTGGCTCCACACAGAAATATCTTGGTGAAAGGGCTGGTAGATGAAAGGTTCACCTCATGGTAGGCAGAAGTAGAGCACAGGGGAAGAGCCATAGAAGGAAGAGCCAGGGACAAGATAAGGTCCCCAAAGTCACATATCTATGACCATCCAGACACATCCATAGGCATAGGCGTGCCATTCAAATTGATAGGGAAGATTAACCATTATATCTCTTGTCTTGAACTTCCTCGCTGCTTATCTCCCTGATTGGTGTTTTGGCATAGGTGACTGAGCCTGGTTTATTGGGAATTCTAGAGCTGAAGCTTCTATCCTAAAACTCTGGTAACAGGTACTCAGGTGGAAGAGTCACAGGCTGGAGGTCCATTGATTAGATGACCCAAGTGGAGCGTATGAGCAGACAGGGAGGAAGAATGAGTGGAGATGGGCACTAGCATGTGTAAAGGTGTGGGCATCCACATGGGTGCAGGGCCTGTCAGAGTGAGCAGATCCTAAAATACCCTCACTGGCTGTCACTACATGTCAGGTTTGCACATCTAGACTGATACAGATCAACAACTGGCCCTGGGTTTACGAACACACAGGGTTTACCCCAGCACCTGGAAGACTGAGGCAAAAGGATCACAAATGTGAGTTTAGCTTGGGCAGTTTAGCCACCTGGTGTGAACATGTCTCCTAAATAAAAAGTTAAGAATGGGTTGAGGGGGCCGGAGATTTAGCTCAGTGGTTCCGGTGCCTGCCTTGCAAACTCAAGGTCCTGAGTTCCGATCCTGGTAACCACATACAATGCTGGGCGTGGTGACTCACGCCCACCAGCCATCAACACCACATACCACAGTGCCGGGGGTGGGGGCTCACACCTGTAATCCCAGCAATCCCAGCCCTCGGGAGGCAGAGGCAGGAGGATTGCTGAGTTCCAGGCTTGCTTGGGCTACGTAGTGAGCTCAGGGCCAGCCTGAATTACAAAGTGAGACCCTGTCTCAAAAAAAAAAAAAAAAAAAAGAATGGGCTGAGGATGTAGCTCAGTGTGAAAGTCAGTTTCATTCTTCAGTACAAACAAAACAAAGCAAAAGAGAAAAAGTACCCATTCGAGGGCTGCTTTTCCAAGTCAGTTTTGGGCGTCACTGACATGTCTCCCAATCAGAGCAGCTGTTCTGAGGGGCTGGGGCTCACTTCAGAGGGTACTGAGGTTCACACCAGCACCAGCATCTGGCCCAAAACCAGAACTGCCACTAGACAGAGCCATCATTCAAAGCCAGGCTGGTCTGGTCCCCACCAAGATTCCTAATCAGCTTCTCAAGCTTTGATCTTCACAGTTTTGCCATCTTCATTTACCATCTAGACTATTATTTACGTAATGCTTTTAAAAAAACTTGACATCTTTTTATCACCAAATGAATTTACTTTAACTGCTCTTTGACTATTGGTGTTAGTAAAGTGAAAGAAGCATTTTTATTTTTTTAAAACTTTATTGGTACATTTTAGGTATACATAATGATGACATCATAGGGAATTTTTACCTGTACATCATATATCTTTTTTTTTTTTTTTGAGACAGGGTCTCGCTTTGTAGTTCAGGCTGGCCCTGAGCTCACTATGTAGGCTAGGCAGGCCTGGAACTCAGCAATCCTCCTGCCTCTGCCTCCCGAGTGCTGGGATTACAGGCGTGAACCACCACACCAGGCACTGTGGTATGTAGTGTTGATTGCTGGTGGGCGTGAGGCATTGTATGTGGTTACCGGATTAAACTCAGAACCTTGCGCATGTGAGGCAGGGGCTGGAACCACTGAGCTAAATCTCTGGCCCCATAATATATCTTGCTCTTTCTTTTTTCCACTTCCCTCCCCTCCCTTCAATCCTACTCCCCCCATTTACAAAAACTTTGTTTCAAAAAATAACTGTTTCCATTTTTTCCTTCTATTCTCTTTTTTCTTTTCTCTTCTTTCCTTCATTTCTTCCTCCTCCCTTGCTCTTCTTCTCATCTGAATATTTGAAAGAAACATTTTTAAATGTTTAGTGAATAAAGTTTAACCTGTCGAGAAAAACCAAACCAAAACAAAACAAAACAAACAAGGGTCCCTTGCCAAGAAACAAAGATAATTTTGAAAATACATACAAAGGAAATAAACTATTGTTACAGTTTTGGGTGGAGGCCCAATTTTTCTTTGTTCAGAATGAAAATTAGCAAGGTTTGGAGATCTGTGAAAGATACAGGAGCTGGCTGGGGACACACACACTCAGTGCTGGGGCTAGTGCCCAGCACCTGAGAGGCTCTGGGTTTTATTCCCAGTTCCAAAAAAAAAAAAAAGATAGAGAGTCTAAGACTGTCTTTTAGAAGTAATTGGAAGGCTCACAGGGTAATGAACAGAACCACTGTCTCATGATTTGAGTCTACGCTGTTTAATACTGTGCCTCTGCACCATAGGCAAGCTGCTCTCCTCCCTCTCAGTACCAGTTCCCAGACCCTAGTGACACAATCATGGGCCATAGAAACCAACTAGCGACCTCTGCAGCCTTACACTTGCAGTGCTCCACTTTGAGCAGTAAAGGCTCCTGTTATGGAAAGTGCTGGGGAGGAGCTAGGAAGGCAGAAACACAATTCCTTGAGCTGACATTTGATCTAGTCCCAGGAACAGGCCAAAGGATCAGCAGCTCTAGACAACTGAAACTCTTTCTAGAGACATATTAAAGTCATCATGTAGGGGGTTTGGGACTATAACTTCAGAGCACTTGCTTAGTGTGCAAAAGGCCCTGGTTCTACCTGCAGCACACCCATAAATAAACACATAAATAAAAAAGTCCTAATGCAGGACTTTGAGAGCATTAATAAAGATCATTGGAGGTAAATACTCATCCTAAGGGCACAGAATGGACACTGCCTCTTGTGGGGAAGCAATATGGAGAAAGAGAGCCTATTAAAAATCGCAATAGTACAGTTTCCCCAATGTTTTGTGTGATTGTGAGCTGTGCATATCATGTACCAATAAAGTTTACTGAATAATGCAAAAAAAAATCGCAATATTACTGTTGCTATTATGGGGCTGGTCTACCCAGGAGTAGTCTACCACTGAACTATAATACTCAGCTCTTGTTACTTTTTTTTTTTTTTTGAGACAGAGTCTCGCTTTGTAGTTAAGACTGGCCCTGAGATCATTATGTAGCCCAGGCAAGCCTCGAACTCAGCAATCCTCCTGTCTCTGCCTCCCGAGTGCTGGGATTACAGGCGTGAGCCACCATGCCCTGCAGCTCTTGTTACTTTTTTTTTTTTTTGAGACAGAGTCTCGCTTTGTAGTTAAGGCTGGCTCTGAGCTCACTATGTAGCCCAGGCAAGCCTCGAACTCAGCAATCCTCCTGTCTTTGCCTCCCGAGTGCTGGGATTACAGGCGTGAGCCACCATGCCCGGCTCTTGTTACTTTTTGAGACAAGGTCAAACTAAGTTTCCCAGGCTGGCCTATGAATCTATGATCTTCCTGACTCAGCCTCCTGAATAGTTGAGATGTGTTTCTATCACATGCAGTTTCCCAACTCTCTGGTGTTAGGGATTGAATCCAAGGCCTCACACCTGCTGTGCCAGCACCATGTCACTGTGCTACACCCTCACTCCTAGGAGAGAGCTAACTTGGAAGGAACCATACATGCAGTAGTACTGTCACCAACCCTGAGTCTTGGTCCCTAGACCTTCTCAAAAAAAGTCAAGGTATATGATGTGCAAAGAGGAAGTGAAGACTACTCTGAAGGCACAGAAACAATGTGGAAGAGGTGTCATTCCGAGCAAGTGTAGGCCTTCTTGTGCAGCCTTAAATTACACCGCCAGGTCGTGAAAGTGATATCAGAGGATCAGATGCGTTTGGTGCAATCGATTCGAGACGGCCTGGGTGGAAATGAAGTGAAGCCTTGCAGCAGCTCAAAACTGGCTCAGAGCTCAGGTGGTTGAAGAGATGGGCTACCAGAGCACCTTGGGGGCAAAAAAGGGAGATTTGAAGTGAGTCTGGAGGATGAGCATATTGCCCATCTAGCCGCTTCTCTCCTGTAAGGCAACTTTGGTCATTTTTAGCATGGAGGTGTCTTCACTGAAAGCTGGAATGTGAAGACTGGAGGGGGTCTCCATCTGTGTTCCATTCAAATGCAACTACTGAAAGGACATAGAGACACGAGGTCTCAGTGCTGGGCACCGGGCAGCTGGAGATAGATGATATGACAACATTGTGCCCGTTCTCAAGGGCTCGGGGGTGTTGGTGGAGAGATGTTCATAGTGGCAAATAAATGAACATAAAACACAGCATAGAAGTTAAGACCACGGGCCTAATATCCAGGAGACTTGCCTGTGGTGACTGTCGTTCTGCTTCTTTCTAGTTCAGGGACTGATTTAACTCTTGCCCATCTCACTTCCTCACCTGTAAAATCAACAGCAGCTACTTCACAGGGTTAAGTGGACTAATCCGGGTGGAGCAACCAGTGTAGAACCTGGGGAGACTTACGTGTTCTCTAACTCAGAACTTCAACAAAGTAGAAGGTGGAGCAGCCCTGAAGGGTTGAAGTAACTAATGGGTGGATGAGGGGTTTCCTGGAGGAGGTGATGCTTTCTAAGTTGGATTTAAAAAATTTTTTTTGGAATCCAGAGCTTTGGCACTGAGGTTTATCCCCAGTTCTTTGTCACGTTTAACTTTTGATACAGGCTCTGGGCAACTTAGTGACTCAGCAAGATGCTCTCAAAATACAGAAACAAAAAGAGGGTCGGGAGTGTAGCTCAACGTGAAGGCCCTGGGTTCAATTCCCATTACTAAAAAGAAGTTCTCCTGCTGGGTGCGGTGGCTCACGCCTGTAATTCCAGCACTCAGGTGGCAGAGGCAGGAGGATTGCAGAGTTCGAGGCTTGCCTGGGCTACACAGTGAAAAAAAAAAAAAAGTTCTTTACCTTGACAAGGAAAGGAATCTAAGGAATGCAGCACGGCATGATGAAAATCAGTTCCTTCTGGATTATGCTATTTCCTTATTCCTGCTCAACCACCTTATAAAAATGGAGGAGTAAAAGCCCATTCCAGGGGTCCCAACAGATGGGGTGCGGCCACCTATCCCAAAATGTCATTCAAAAAGCCCAGCTGTGGTGACAAACGGGAGCGTTAATTAGTGGCCATGCTGGAAAACATGGATAAAGAGATTCAAGATCTGTCTGGCAATCAGATGTCAGTGCAAATCCAGAAAATTACCTTAGTTGCTCTTTTGTTGGTGTCCTTAGGGGCACGGGATAGTTCGAGGTAAATTTGATCTAGAAAACCTTGCATTACTAGTTTTAGAGGTACTTCTTAAGTAAACAACAGTCAGAATTAGCCCAATTTTCCTTCAGAGCTGGCAATGTTTGCCATTTCTGTAATTCACAACTGGCTTCTAGTCTCAAGGGTTCATGATGTATGTTAAATTGTGTGTTTCTAAACCAGCGCTGTTTCCTAGAACTTTCTGCAGTGATGGAAATGTTTCATATCTATGCTTTGGGTATGAGGTCCATGAAATGTGAGGCACTGAATATTTTACTGGAATAAATTTAAATTAATTTAAATAGTTATATGTGGTTACTATATTAGATAGAGGAGAGTTCTGGAAACTGAGCTTCTGCTGAGTACTGGAGCATGGAAGGGTCCCTCCAGATTCCAACTGCTGAGGGAAGAGGCAGAAGCAACAACCTCCTCCACAGGCTCAGCCTGTAGGGTCTGCACTGTTTCAACGGAGGTGGAGGCAGAAACTCTCCATTATTTTAAATTTTTGTTTGTGTGTGTTTCTGGGAAATGAATGAACCACGAGCCTCACTCTGATGCACCAGTACTTTTTACAATTTTATTCTGCAACAAGGTCTTGCTAAATTTTCCCAAAGCAGTACTGAACTTGTGATCCTCCTGCTTCGGCCTCCTGAATGGCTGGGATCATGGATGTGTACCACTGTGCTTGCCTTTAAATAGTTATTTTGCCCGTGTTTCTCTCTGTCTCTCCTACCCAGGCATACATAGTTGGGTTTATCATGTTAAATATAATATATTTATAATATGACTCCACTATATGTAGTTTATTAGAATATTCTCTTATGATCTGGTTTTTCTATGACTTACACAAATTTTAAAACCCTAAGAATTAAGAGAGAAGTATCTGTAAAATGCACATCTGATGAGGGATTGGTGTTCAGAATATATTTAAATATTCTTCCAACTCAACAACAGGAAACAACTCAGTTTGAATGTAGGCAAGGGATTTGAATAGATGTTTATCCACAGAAGACAGGCAGGTGGTCAGTGAGCATATGAAAAGATAACTTCACCATCATAGCCATTAGGAACGTGCAAATTAGAACCACAATGAGATTCTACCTCATGCCTCTTTGGATGGCTACTATAGGAAAAGCAAATAGTGTCTGTGAGGATGTGAAGGTATTGGAGCTCTTATGTATTGTGGTGATGATGTAAAATCACGAATTAACTATGAAAATGGTACCAGGGTTTCTCAAAAAATCAAAAATGAAGCAGGGCACAGTGAGGCATGGCTATAATCAAAGCTACATGGGAGGCTGTGGCTGGAGGATCCTGAGTTTGAGCCCAGCCCAGGCAATACAGTAAGACCTCACCTTAATTAACTAATGAAAAGTTGAAAATATAGCTATGATATGGCCCAGCAATTGTACTTCTGTGTACTTACCAAAAAGAGCTGAAAGCTGGGACTTGAACAGGTACTTTTTCACAGGTATTCAAAGCAGCAGTAGTCACGAGAGTCAGAAGGTGAAAGCAACCCAGCGTTCTATGGGCAGAAGAATGGATAACAGCATTCGTTAGCCAGGTGTGGTGGTGCCTGCTGGTGCCCCAGGGCTCTTGGAGGCTGAGGAACAGGGATTGAAATTTCCAGCCCCCCAACTGGATGATTTAATAACTCACAGATCCCCTGACTCAAAGTAAAAAATAATGAAAGAAAAGTGCTGGAGCTGTAGGTCAGTGCAAAGGCCCTAGGTTCATTCCCCTGTCTTGGAAAACAACAATAACAACAACAACAACAACACACGATATTATTCAGCCTTCCAAAGGAAAGAAATTCTGGCCCGTGTACAACATTAGTGAACCTGGAAGCCATTTTAGTAAGTGAAATAAATCAGGCATTAAAGGACAAGTATTACATGATTCTCTTTCTGTGATCTGCTTAGAATCACTGAATTCATAGAAGCAGAATGTAGAGTCGTGGTATGGTCACTAGGTGTTATATTTTAGACCTAGATGTCCCTCAAAGCCAGGCATGGTGGTCAGGTCTGTAAATCCAGTACTTGGGAGGCTGAGGCGAGGGGATCACTGGGAGTTCAAGGCCAGCCTGAACTACATAGTGGGTCCCTGTCCCCAACAAAAAAAAAAAAAAAAGGAAGGAAGAATGGAAGGGAGGAAGGGTGGGAAAAAGAAAAGAAAACAGAAAAAGTAGATATCCCTCAAGAGTCTCCTGAGTTCAGAGGCTGGGATTTCTGAAGGCAGTGCACTTCTCGGGGAGCTACAACCGGTTTGATGATGGGCAGTAGGATCTTCCGGAAGAAGTGGGTCACTGGGGCTGAGACTTGGAAAAGCTCATCTCTCCCCAGTTCCTCTCCTTCCTGTCTGTGTTCCCTGCTGCCGTGAGGCTTCCTCTGCCAGTCCCTTCCACTGTGACTTCCTCCAGACAGCTGACTACGGACTGAAAACACCAGTCAAAGTAAACCTCGCGTCCTCTTAGTGTTGGTGTCAGGTATTGTGTCCCAGTGACCAGGAAAGTGACTGAGACAGTAGGGGTTAGGGAAGGGAACAGGAGATAGGTTCTAGGGCACAGAGTTTCAGTGTGGACAATGATACTGTTCTGAAGACAGAAGGGGGTGATGGTATACAGTAATGGCAAAGAATTTCATGTATTCAAATATACATTCAAAATGATAAATTTTATTTATATTTTACCACAAAAAATTTTTGTTTGTTTTTGCTTTTTTTTTTTTTTTTTTTTAGACAGGGTCTCGCTTTGTAGTTCAGGCTGGCTCTGAGCTCACTATGTAGCCCAGGCAAGCCTGGAACTCAGCAATCCTCCTGCCTCTGCCTCCCAAGTGCTGAGATTACAGGTGTGAGCCACCATGCCCGGCACTGTGGTATGTGATATTGATTGCTGGTGGGCGTGAGTCACCACACCCAGCACTGTATGTGGTTACCGGGATTGAACTCAAGCCCTTGTACTTGCGAGGCAGTCGCTGGAACCACTGAGCTAAATCTCTGGCCCCTGTTTGTTTTTGCTTTTGAGGAAAGTTCTCACTATGTACCTCAGCTGGTCTTGAACTTATTATGTAGCCCAGGCTGGCCTGCAACTCATAGCAATCCTTGTGCCTCAGCCTTCCAAGTGCTGGGATTACAGGCATGCACCATCAGGCCTGGCTGATATATATATGTATATGTATAATATGTATATGTATGTATGTGTGTGTGTGTGTGTGTGTGTGTGTGTATTTCTTTTTGTGAGACAGAGTCTCGTTTTGTAGTTTAGGCTGGCCCTGAGCTCACTATGTGTCTCAAGCAAGCCTCAAACTCAGCAATCATCCTGCCTCTGCCTCCTGAGTGCTGGGACTACAGGCGTGAGCCACCAAGCCTGGCATTTGTTGTATGTGGTACAGATTGCCAGTGGGCATGAGCCACCTTGCCCAGTATTGTATGTGGTTTACCGGGGATCGAACCAGGAACTTTGTGCTTGCTAGGCAGGCGCTGGAGTCACTGAGCTGGAACCGGCCCGTGGCTAACATATTTTTTAAAAAGAAAACAGAAAGATTTTTTTTTTTTTTTTTGAGACAGGGTCTCGCTTTGTAGTTCAGGCAGGCTCTGAGCTCACTATGTAGCCCAGGCAAGCCTCAAACTCAGCAATCCTCCTGTCTCTGCCTCCTGAGTGGTGGGATTACAGGTGTGAGCCACCACGCCCCGCACTGTGGTATGTGGTATTGATTGCTGGTGGGCGTAAATCACAATGCCCAACATTGTATGTGGTTACCAGGATCGAACTCAGGACCTTGCGCTTGCAAGGCAGGCGCTGGAAACATTGAGCTAAATCTCCAGCCCAACAGGAAGATTTTTAATACTGCCCTCCTTTTTTTTGTGATTGTGGGGATTAAACCTACTGAAAATACTGCTGCTTAGAATGGCTCTTGCTGACATTGTTTATACACTGCTTCTTACATGAATAGTGTATGCAAGGTGCAGCTCATAATTACAGTGTCATCCTCTTATAAATACTTTGATAAATCAAGCCATTCTCTATGGCAGTGACTTCAGCTATCTCTGTTAGTGTTCCACTCAGCGATTAGGCTGAAATCATGAGCTGGCTGATTAAATATGGTCACGTATGTTTGATCCCTGGTTTTGGCAGCTTTTATTCCTGAGCTGGTCAGTTTTGTAGAATTTCTAGTATTATCCCGCTTTCAACAAAAAGTATTTCAATACATAGTAAGAAAGAAAAAAAATGAGGTAAGCCTGAGAAAATCAGGCTAGAATAATAAACAAACAGAGGAGGATGGAAAGTGAGCAGCAAGCTGGAAAGGGCCTGACACATCCTTTGCTTGAATGAATACCTTTACCCTTGTTTAGAAAATTTCTTCTATAAAATCTACTGTAAATGATACTGCATTTTTAATTTCAGCACCCAAGACTTCATTGTTAATACACAGAAAAATCATATATATATATATATATTTATATATATACACACACACACACATATGTTGTAGATGAAAACATCTAACAAATCATATATATATATATGTTGTAGATGAAAAAAACCTAAAACTTGTGATATATTTTTGTATTAGTCTCTTTCCCATTGCTGGGACAAGATACCCAGGGATACTCACAATTTAAAAGAAAAGAGGTTTATTTTGGCACAGTTTTCCGTGCATTCAGTCCATGGTCAGCCAGTTCCAAGGTGGAGATGCCATGGCGAAAGGCCTAGCCGAGGCAGCCAGGAAGCAGCGGGAGAAGAGAGGAGTACAGCAGAAACACGCCCTTCCATGCCAGCCCCACTGACCTCCCCTCTCTGACCGGGCCCCGCCTTTGAACACGGGATTTTAACATTTAACGTAGCATTTAATGCAATGGGTTTTTTTGTTTGTTTGTTTGCAGTGCGAGGGATTAAACTTCTTTTGAGGATCTTGTTAATGTGCTATGGGCCATCTCTATCTTACATTCTTTGGTAAAAAGGTGCATTCAAGTCCTGCTTCTAAATCCCATTTTCCTCCCCTAAACTTTTTTTCCAGATATTGGAAAAAAATGAAAATCTTAGCTGAGCTAAGATACATCCTCAGTGCTCCCCTGCTATATTCCTTTTTGGCACTATTGGGATGGAGAACAGAGCCTTAGCCCTGAGCCACTTACTACCCCTCCCCCGATCTTTCTAAGTGAGCCTCACAAGTGGCTAAACTGCTCACACTCCTGAAGTGCTGAGATTACAGGCATGTGACACCATGCCCAGCTCTCCTAAACTTTTTTGTATGTCAAGGTATATAATTTTATAATAGCTACCTGGCATTCCATTGTTTAGATATTATATATATAATATACATAATTTATATAAATATATATTTTTTATATAAATATATATATATATATTTTTTGAGACAGGGTCTTGCTTTGTAGTTCAGGCTGGTGCTGAGCTCACTATGTAGCCCAGGCAAGCCTCGAACTCAGCAGTCCTCCTTCCTCTGCCTCCTGAGTGCTGGGATTACAGGTTTGAGCCACCAAACCTGGCATTTGTAGTATGTGGTACAGATTGCTGGTGGGTGTGAGCCACCATGCCTGCCCGGTATTGTTCTATGTGGTTACTGGGATTGAACCAGGGACCTTGTGCTTGCTAGGCAGGAGGTGGAACCACTGAGCTAAATCTCCGGCCTCAAATTATTATTTATACTGTTTTGTTTTTGAGACAGGGTCTTGCTTTGTAGTTCAGGCTAGCCCTGAGCTCACTATGTAGTTCAGGCAAGCCTCAAACTCAGCAGTCCTCCTGCCTGTGCCTCCTGAGTGCTGGGACTACTGGCATGTAAGTGAGAATCTGTCTCAAAAAAAAAAATCCTGATTAGCTATTTTGGAATATTTGATAAATTATTGTCAAAAATAGGTCTCATACTATACTGGAAAACATTAGTCATTATTTCTCTTATTTTGGGGTGATCATTCTTGTAAATAAATCCTAGAAGACTTCCTTAATTCTGTAAAATAAATTTATGGACGTGAGCTTCTGAATCAAAGAATCATCTATTTTTCTAAGCTTTTTTCTTTCTTTTTTAGTACTCTGGGTTGAATTTAGGGCCTTCACATTAAGCTATGATCCTTGACCTTTTTTTTTTTTTGAAACAGGGTCTTGCTTTGTAGTTCAGGCTGGCCCTGAGCTCACTATGTAAACCCAGGCAAGCCTGGAATTGAGCAATCCTCCTGCCTCTGCCTCCCGAGTGCTGGGATTACAGGCGTGAGTCACCATACCCAGCACTGTATGTGATTACCAGGGACTGAACTCAGGACCTTGCACTTGTGAGGCAGGCGTCAGAACCACTGAGCTAAATCTCCAGCCCATCCTTGACCTTTTTTATTTTTTATTTTGAAACAGTTTTGCTGAGTTGCCCAGGTTGGGCAGAACTTTGATCCTCCTGCCTCAGCCTCCCAGTTTCTCTTTCAAGTCACATCACCTTTGGAGCAGGAGCTGCTGTTTTCCTGGTGCCCTCATGGTCAGAGAGGGGTAGTGTGTTAGTTTAGTGCTCAAAAACACTTTTTATGCCTTACCCCTATAAATATAATGACAACCTTTATCTTTTGAATTTAAACGGCCTCTGTCAGATTAGCCCAGCTGGTAAGTGTTATCCTCGTGACTGTTACCAAACACTGCTAATGTTACTAAGCTAATAACAGCAGCAAAGTGAGACAGGGAGCAGAATCGTCTTCATTTCCAGTCAGGCGATTAGAGTCTGTTTATAATTGCCTGGTGGAAAGGCTGGCTGATTTTCCATTAGCAAACCAGACAAATAGTACTCATTTGAAATCTTTGTTCATGTCAAATTTAATGCTTTCATAATCTGATTTCTAACTGAATATAGATTTGAAGAACCGCAGCTTGCCTGCTAGTTGTGACACTTCCTGGACGTAGTTCACAACATTGTTGTTGAACAGCTATTTCTGAAGATGCACTGGATGTTTGTCTCCACGGACCCATTTCTTTCTCAGGGAAGACTTATGTAGACTGGGGCAGTGATAATTCATTGACAATGCCCTTTCCTTTTCTTTCTTTCTTTCTTTCTTTCTTTCTTTCTTTCTTTCTTTCTTTCTTTCTTTCTTTCTTTCTTTCTTTCTTTCTTTCTTTCTTTCTTTCATGGTCTGGCTATGTAATTTAGGCTAGCCTTATAATTATTATATAGCCCCAGGCTGGCTTGAAACCCATGGTGATCCTCCTGCCTCAGCCTCCTGAATGCTGCACCACCATCCCTGGCTCTTGCTTTTCTGATGTTGACATGACATTTACATTATTTATTTGCATCACTTGTCATTAATGGATGAACCAGTTCTGGGAAGATAACATAGTGGTCTAAACACCTAGATGCAAATAGACTTGGTTCCACTGTGTGGTAATTGCTTGACTTTGGGTAAGCTGTCAAATCTTTCTGTGTCTGACATTCTCATCTATAAAGAGTCATAATAATAATAACTTCCTTTTAGGGTTTTTATGAGGATGAAATACATGTAAAAATGCTCAGTACCCTGTAAGACTAGCCCCTCAGCAAATATTAGCTGTCATATTTCTTGCCGTTTTTATCATTGTGGTCAGTGATAAAGATCTTGAGACCTTGCTGTGGAAACATATGAGAATGCAATTTGGGCATGATGGTCAACTTGTATAATTCCAGCACTCTGGGAGGATGAGACAGGAAGATCGCAAGTTTGAGCACAGTATAAGCAATTGAACAATTTAGCAAGACCCTATCTTTTTTTTTTTTTTTTTTT
>PVIC010022078.1:0-27987 GCA_004025085.1 Thryonomys swinderianus
TTGCCAAATTCTATCAGAAACAGAGATGCAAGTATTTAAAAAATATTAGTATTTTTAAAAATATTAGCAAATGAAACTGATAAAAACAATACATTTTAACCAAGATGTACTTGTATCATAAGTACAGGTTTACTGTAACATTAGAAGTTATGTAACTCAATATGATAAATTATTATTCAACTAAGTACAAAACTTAGTTTCTCCTCCCAACTCATAATAAAAACTTGCACCAAACCTGGAAAAGGAGCCTATTTTTCTTATCTTGGCAATGTGGTAACAAGTAATATTAAAATATTGAAATATTTTATTTTATTAGAATGAAAACACAATGACTATTAAAACAATTATAATGCAACATTTTAGTAGAGTAGGCAATGAGGAAACAGTAAATAAAATTTAGAAGAGAATTTTTTAAAGAACTGGTGTTCGAGATTACATAATAAATATCTAAATAATCCATTCACAATCAACTGTTGGATTTAAGGAATACATTTTCAGTATCCATCCATAATCAATTAATATGTAAAAATAGTAAATTTGAATTTGAAAGCAACAAGCCAAAATAAACGTAATAAAAAGCTATGATTCAAAATGCCTACAAAAAAATCTCAGTATACATGTTTTCTTCATCTAAACAGAAAATACATCTCTATTTAGAATAGTTTTTTTTTAAATCTCAAGTGAATGGAGCAAAATCCTGTCTTCATGAAATAGGCCTTTTACTATGAAAACATGAATTTCTTAAAAAATGGGAAAAATACCAGGCGTGGTGGCTCACACCTGTAATCCCAGCACTCAGGAGGCAGAGACAGGAGGATTGCTGCATTCGAGGCTTGCTTGGGCTACATAGTGAGCTCAGGGCCAGCCTAAACTACAAAGCGAGACCGTCTCAAAAAAAAAAGGAAAAAATGAGAATCAAGTCATGTCATATACTGGTACAAATTTTCAATGTTGAGTGTGTTCATGATGTGTATACAAAAGTAACTATTTCACAATAAAAAGATCTAAAAATTAGATTCAGTCGTATAGATTCAATACAATCTTTTAAATATTTTAATTCTGTGCAACATGAATATGAATGTATGTACAATGATAATCCAATCCCCAAATTTAAATAAAAGTAAAAAGGGCTTCTCAATACAACCATGAATCATCTATAAACAGAGAAATATTATTCAAATATTTTAGCTGAGACATTCATTGTGATATCATCACAGTATAAATAAGTAGACACATGAAACAGACTCATGTACTGGGAGAATTACATGGAATCTCAGTGATGGCAAAGAAAAGAATACTGAGGAAACTCAGCTCTCATGACAAGGCGTGATTTGGTCATGAGAATATTGCTGAAAATATGAGTTCTAGGTCCTACTTTATAACACTAAAAATAAATTCCAGGTGAACTTGAGTTGAAATGTGAAACAAAACAATACAACTTTTAGAGTGAAAATGAAATTATGTTGAAAATACTGGTACATGAAGATTTCTTAATCTGAACCCACAAAGAGTCATCCATAAAGAAAAGTACTACTATTAAAATGTGCTCAGAAGACATTGTTGAAAGTGTAAGGATGTAACTCAGAGAAAAGGACAAATTGGAATCAACCCAAATGCCCATCAACTCTAGACTGGATTAAGAAGATGTGTTTTTTTAATAAAATGGAGTATTACTCAGCCATAAAGAATGATGAGATTGAATCATTTATACTCAAATGGACGTACCTCCAGGACATACTCATAAATGAAATAAGTAGGTCACAGATGTGTAAATATCATATATCTTCTCTGGTATGAGAAACTGAAGTTATAAATGTGTTCTAGAATGCATGATTGATACTGTGAAATAGTAAATATTCAAAGGGTAATGGATTTAGGGGTAAATAATAAAGAAAGAAAAAAATTGATGGTTAAAAAAAGGAAACAATGCTTGTGTATATAGGGGCGGGGGAGGTAGGATCAGTAGGGGAGGGGGAAAATGAGAATTAAGCTGTATCATATACTGGTACAAATTGTTGGTGTGGATTATAATTGTGATATAAATATATATATGTATATATTTGTATATATATGATGTACCAATAAAATGTACCAATAAAATTATATATATAGATCAACAAATGCATTTCTTGCAATAATACACTGTATAAATTATTTCAAAAGGAAAGCTAGACAGAAGATGAGAATAAAAACTCTACAGAAGTTAAGTCCAAATAGGAAGTTAACTACTGAGAAAAATTGACCAATGTCAGTCACACAAAAAATAAATGCAAATAAAACAGTATGCCATCATTACTTACATACTGGAAAGACTAATAAAATAATGCCACATGCTGGATCATCAACCCAACTTCTTTATAACATGTGGCACATATACCACATTTCAAAACACACATTCTTTCTTGTGACTAATTATTTATTTGAAATACACATATATAAATGCCTGAACAAGGATGTTTGTAGGAATACTTTACAGTTATCAAGGCAGTGTTTAACAAATGTTTCATATTAAAATTGTTGCACATTCCTTTTATGGTACTGAATTATTTCTAAAATTAAAATCTTTTTATTTTAATAAGATCCTGACTGCTGATAGATATAGTATTGCCTCTCAGTACAGTAAAAAAACAAACATTTATTTCTAACATTTACTTTTGTCAGTCTTCACTACTCAGGTTGATTTATGGCAGCAAGTAATCTAAATAAGCAAAATAATCCAAACAAAGAAAGTATTGTTATTCCCAATTCACTACATATCCAAAAATCGGAGTTGTGTTCTCTAAATCTGAAGAATGAATTCTAAGAACAATAGAGGTTAAGAGTAAGTAAAAATGACTGATACACAGAGAGCTTCTATCCAAAAACGACTGAAGCATATTCTCGCTAGCATATACTTTCAGAGAGTTTTCATTTTAGAGCCCAATTTTAACCTCTATATCCTGACATTTCTCTTACCTGAGAGCTAGACTCACCTGTGACTACTCCAGCCAAGGTCAGACAGGGGAGACAGACAGCCTAAACAGAAAGACACAGCAACCATCCTCTTGCCAGTGTGTATTCTTTTTTTTAATGAATTGACTGGCAAAGAAAAAAAGGATGCTTAGAATTAAATTTTAGCAAAACCATGATGTGACAGGATACGATTCACTGTTAGTGTTTTTTCAGGAATGCTTATATATCTTATATATCCCTTAGTCTCCTAAACAGGCGTTTTTGTTTTGTTTTGTTTTTAGTTCTGGAAAACACTATATGTACAGGCTGAGAGATGAATTTATAGAAGTGCTCAATGTACAAAGATATGGTGAGAGTCACTTCTGTGAGAAAAACTATAATGGTTATAGGGTATTTTGAACTCGTGATCACTTCCTATATGTCTGGAGTCAATGCATATGTTAGGGTTTGAGAGGAACTGAAGACTGAGGTTTGATTCAGTTTGATTTATTTATTTATTTATTTGTTTGTTTGTTTGTGGTACCAGGAATTGAACTCAGGTCCTTGTGCTTCCAAGGTAGGTGCGGTACCACTTGAGCTAAATCCCCAGCTCTGATTCAGTTTGATTTTAGTGTGGTTATGTAAATTTAAACACTGTCGCCATTCCATATGCTAATTAAAAGATTATTCTTGAAATATTACCTAGTAGTGAAAACAAGTACATCTACCTCAAAAGAAGTTGCTTTAAAAAAAACTGAACATTTCAAACTTATTTCTAGATATTTTCTGAAGTATAAAGAGTGATATGAACTTTTTTCTTTTTTCCATACTTGGATTTTTAACACAAATCTTACAAATGTGAAAGTGGGCCAGAGATTTAGCTTAGTGGTTCCAGCGCCTGCCTCGCAAGCCCAAGGCCCTGAGTTCGATCCTGGTAACCACATACAGTGCTGGGCGTGGTGACTCACGCCTGTCATCCCAGCCCTTGGGAGGCAGAGGCAGGAGGATTGCTGAGTTCAAGACTTGCCTGGGCTACATAGTGAGCTCAGGACCAGTCTGAACTACAAAGCGAGGCTGTCTCAAAAAAAAAAAAAATGTTGTGAAAGTGCTCAACCAAGGAGCTTTTCCCTCAGCCCCTGACAGACGTTTCTAAACGTAGGAGGGGTGTGTAAATTTAAGACATATTATTATTTCTTAATTTCTCTGAAATATTATTACATGCTTGTGTGATTTTGTTCAACATGCAGAATTAAACTTTTGTTAAACTGATTAGCATACTAATTGTAGTTATTTTCTCAATTCACTTGATTTTTTTCAAAATTTTTGCAAAATTATAAAAGCTACCTGGCAAGCAGTATTTGGAAAAACATTCCTTTGGTGCTAAATAGCTAAATGAGGTCTAAACTATGACTTCAAAAAGAGCTATTGATGTGAAGTACTTGTGATAAAGCCCAGGATAGTTTTTATTGAATAATAAATTAAATTTAAAGAACATTGATTTTTCTGTAGAATTCAAATGTATTGTATATTATTCCTTTTGAATTGATTTGCACTAAAAAATAGCCCAGCATAAAAGTAAACAACCCAATAAACTTCCTGTATTCATTATTTAGCTTCAGTAACTAAATCCAATGTTTCTATCTTGAGTCACTGAACTCCCATCCCTCTATCCTATGATTTATCCCTTAAAATACTTTAAAGAAATACTTAAACATGCTTTTGCAACTGCGTATTTCTAAATTAATTCCAGAAATAAATTAAAATAATCAAGACTTTTTAACATAGCAACAATGCTATATTCTGAGGAATAAAGTTGCTATTGTCTGTATTAAAATCTCATACTTTTCTTACATTAAATAACTTGTAATTTTTACTATGTTTGAAGTAAGGTCCAAGAGAAGTACACTAACTGTATTTTATCATGTTCTTAATTCATCTTTAATTTAGAGAAATTATTTTTCTGGATTTATTTATTCATTTCTATTCTTTTATCTTTTGTCATTGACTAAATAACATTGTCTAAGTTTATGAAATATCCCACATCTTGAACAGCAAAACTATTTTCACAGAACTTCATGTTTTTCTTCCTTTTTTCACCTCGCTTTTTATCTTTACATATTAAAAAATGTCTGTTGAAAAGAGGATTTTGACTGAACTGATTGTGTGTTTTTGGTTGTGAGAGTGTGTCTATCTTTGTCATACTAAGTATTTACTAAATCTAGTATGTAAAACCAACTTGTTTGGCTTTAGGAATCTGCTGATTAAAATTTTCAATTGTTGAATGAAAGGTTGGACCAGAGAAACAAAATTATACATGTTCAGTGTGTTTGACAGAAAATACTTTCTTTTTGCCTTATTTTATACTTTCACTATTGAGTTCTTAAAGCTTTTGGTTTTAAGACCTGAATAATACAGTTTAAAGGCAAAGGATTACTTTTTTCTTCTATTCTGAACTAAAATAAAGCACATGCTTTAAAATAGTCTCTAGATTTTTACCACTTTAAATACTATACACAGAAAAACCTTTGTGCATGTTTTACATTTGTTTAATATCAGATAATCAGGTATTGCTGAAAAGAAAATACTTTAAGTAAGCAACAATGAGTAACCTCTGACTTCAATTTCTTGATTTTTCAATCTCTCCTTCATGCTTAGTCCTTTCACTGTTACTAAATGTCCTACCTATAGCAGTGTTGTTTATGTTATAATTATTTCTTCGTACTTCAAAATTTAAATATTTCCCCATTTAGTAAACAAAGAATATTTTCTTACCCAGGGTATCATGCAATCCATAAGGTGATAAATATCTATCTTTTAAAATACAGTGTTTTTCATACTTTATTAAAATTAGCAATCTTACCATATTATGTACCTTTTTCATCAAAGCAATAGTTCTTTTGCATAAACATTTTATCTTTCAGGAAAATTATTGTAGATTTCCAGAATTCCTTTTGTAGAAAATTTATAAAGTGTTCCATGATTTTATTACACTTTTAATTGTTCTTTTCTATTACCATAGGATGCTGTACATATCTGTTTTATATCTCTCATTTTACTCTGAAAACTAGTTATATACAGATGAAACTCTTCTTTATGAAAGTAGATATAGCAAGCATGTTTATCAATGTATGGGCAAATACCTACAAATCTAGGTGTATTTTAAAATCAAACTGAAATGTAACAATGAAATTTTGTGGCTTTTGGTTCTGGAATGATTGAACTTTGAGGAGAGATACAGAACACTTAGTTTCCCATTTCATGGTATATTTTTAAATAGCATTGTTCATAGACTACAACCTGATTAGTTAAAGTACATTATAGCGTATTGCTCTTAAATTGTAGGTATGATCCAAAAACAGACACATGGACCATGGTGGCTCCCTTGAGTATGCCCAGAGATGCTGTTGGTGTCTGTCTCCTTGGTGACAGGTTATATGCTGTTGGTGGCTATGACGGGCAGACATACCTTAACACTATGGAATCCTATGATCCACAAACTAATGAGTGGACACAGGTAAGGCTGTCATCAGCACAAGTTACTTCAAATGTAAGATGTGCTTCCTTCTTTTGGGAATGGACATCCAAACAACAATATATCTCACCATAATACCCTGAACAAAAAAGTGACTGGTTCAGTCCAGTGTGCTGTTATATCTAAAAAAAAAAATCATAAAATAATGTTTTGGAGAGCCAAAGATTTAGCTCAGTGGTTCTGGTGCCTGCCTCGCAAGCACAAGTTCCTGGGTTTGATCCCTGGTAACCCATAAAATGCTGTGCATGGTGACTCATGCCTGTAATCCCAGCACTCGGGAGGCAGAGACAGGAGGATTGCTGAATTTGAGGTTTGCCTGGGCTACATAGTGAGCTCAGGGCCAGCCTGAACTACAAAGCGAGACCCTGTCTCAAAAATAATAATAATAATAATGCTTTGTATAATTTCCTCACATACATGGAATACCTTAATAAATTTGTATTAAAAGGAGTCTTTCATGGGTCAATGGGATTTCCACTTTATTATAAGTGATAACAAGAAGTAGGAGCAGAATTTGAGCTAGTTGAAAAAAATGTAATTTCTCTTCACAAAACCATATAGTTTCAGAAATAACTAGAATAAAAAGATGGATCTTGTAGAGCTCAACCTTTCTGCCTATCATTTTTGTTTGATAATGTATATTTTCACTAAAGTATATTTTTCTGTTTGATGGTGCTTCTTAAAATGAGGTTACTTATCACAGCCATAAACAGAAAATAAATTTGTTCCCGTTTAAACAAAAAGTTCAATGGAAAGTGCTTAAACAGCACATCACATAGTACTGATATCGTGCCAATCACATTGCCTGGGAAGATAGAAAGAAGTGACTGGCTTCTCTCAGATCCGAAACGCCCGTTAGATATCCAGTGAAGTTAGAGAGCGTTGCAGCGTCCTGACTGTTTTTGTGGCTAAAGTGCAGGTACTGGGTTCGGGTGAGGGAGAGAAAGGAGGAATGGAGCCCCCCGGGCATCCTCTTCATAGCGGAGAACACCTTGTGCTTCATAGCTACTAGGCCTTCCTCATAACAAAAGGAGTGGTTCCATTTTCAGACAGGCATCCATGCATTCAGTTGATCCTCACTTTCTAAATTACTAGTATTTTTTTATTTAGTGAGAAATCTTAAAAGAATACCTTGTGCAAATACATAATTAATTTCCATCAAGGGTGCAGCGACATGCCAGAACTGTATCTAGTCAAAGCAGATTAGTAACTATGCATATCTCGGGTGTTGAAGTGAATGGGTGGTTCTAATTCTGATTGCAAAATGGGCTAATATATATCTGAGGAATATGAAAAGTCATTGAAGTAACTATTTTAAGCATTTTTGATGTTAAATCTATGAAACTTTCTTAATTTTGACAGATTTAATGTCATGAGTTCAGCGACATTACTTAGGTTAACTTTGAAGAACACTCCTGAGCATTGCCCAGAGTACCTGTACAATGAATGGCCTCCCCTAAAAGAAAAATTTCTGAATTCACTATATTTGGAGGAGAAAAGCAAAAGAGAAGGAATTGAGGAAAGGAAAAATACTAGAAAAACTAAGTTCTACAATTTTCTACACTTTACCATTGTAATAGAAATATTTCTGACCAAAAAGCAGAAAATATAAAAAAGACAGTAGTGATTGCTTCTCATATCATCTTGATAAAATTTTAGACAATACAACATGACTTTTTGAGTCCTTAGTGTTTCCAAAGGGAATATTGCATGGAATAATAATGGTTGAATTGCTAAAAATACAAAAATAAAAGTCTCAGTTCAATGGTATATATTGTAGATGTATCACTTATACAAATGAACATTAAATAAAGGAATTTTATGGGTTTATAAATGATGTATAACATCATTACATATTTATAATAAAGAACCATTATGTGTATTATTTCTCTAAAATTGAAATCAAATAATGTACGTAGTAATAGAGATAAAAGCTATCTAAAGGCCATTTTCCTACATATGTATTTTATTATACTGTTTGAATCGCATAGTATTTTACAAACAGCAAAACAGTATTAAAATGCTTTATAATAACTTTATTTTAGTACAATAAACATTAATCTTAAATCTCTTAAATTACTTTAAGGTTTTACTGCTGTATCCTTTCATTACTTATATTTTTAAGAGTCTCCAGAGATACTCAGGCAAGCTAAACAAAAACCTCTTGAAGACTTTTAGTATTTGATCCAACCACATTGCTTTCTCATGAACAATTCCTGGCAGTTTCACACCTGTTTTACATCCTGTAAGTGGACGAAATGGATTCCGTAGCCCGTATGTCATTGACTCCTACAATTGTGTATCATTAGAGTAAATTTGCAAATAATATTAAAATATTCACTGATAAGCACAAACTCCCTAGGTAATTCAAAATAATGAAAATTATCTGGAAACAACTGCCGTATTGATCCCTTAGTGTTTTCTGCAAGGAACATATACAAACTAGTGTTTGCCTCTGTGTGGGCACAAGTACATTTGTTTTAAATACATTTATCTTTATCATAAACATTGGATTATGTATTGCACTTGATTTGAAAAATACAATATTTATACTTCAAGGCAGAAAAAAAAAAAACTTTGTCTCTTATCTACTAACCTCAGTAAAATCACCCTTTCACGTGCTGTCCTGACATGCCCGGGCACTGTCATGCTAATGTCTGTCAGGAGTCTGTGAAGAGTTACAGGGAATGTGTCATTCAGTATTTTGTCTCCAAAACCTAGAAGACTTTTGGACATGTGGTTCATACATGTGGGTGATTCTCCCATAAATTAATGGAGAATTTTTTAACTAAGGCTAATCTATTAGATTGAATACATCTATTTGCACGAAACAAATATGTGTAGGAAATTGTGAGTTTCAAGAAAGCCTGAGGAGATAGCAACACACATGTTTGCTTTTATCTAATTGATCCTATGGACAACTTTTATGTATTATCATGTTACTTATATAATAAAAAGGATAAATTGTAGAGGGAGACCATGTACAGACTTTTACAAATAAAATAAGATGGACCATGGGGTGAAAACAAACTATCCCCCAAATGTTTAAAAGATATTTCTGTAGCAAATACTCAGAGCTTAACATAGCACACTAAATTCTTTGGTGAGGGACATAGCTAGAACTATGACAGTATTTAAATATATGAGGTAGAGTAATCTTCCTTCAGGAAAATGATAAGCCAAACAGTAGTTAGCTGGTTGAAACCATGGGGAGATTTGGCTCCAAAAGCAGCATTTGTAAGAGAAGGAGGAACACAAGTAATAAAGTGGTGAGCAGTGAGTTTTCAGACACAAACATTTGTATAGTATGTTTGGCCAGAAGCCATGGTAAAGAGCCTTGACTTTAGGACCTAGAGTAGTTAATGGAAGATTTTAAACACAAAGTAAATACCTCAGATTGTATTTTAAAACAATTGCATTTGACAGGATGTGAAAAATAATTAGATTGCTGAGTTCACAGCGGCTTGCCTGGGCACAATAGTGAGCTCAGGGCCAGCCTGAACTACAAAGCAAGACCCTGTCTCAGAAAGCAAATAATAATAATAATAATAATAATAATAATAATAATAATAATTAGGAGAAAATAAGATGGAAGAGACTAATATTAAGAGATATATGTTATCCATGTAAAGCATTCGATGATTACTCAAATGCAAGGTTGACAGAGGTAGCATAAATGATCATGAAGGTCCTTTATACATATCTTGACAACTTAATGTACAATGTGTCATTCATGAATGTGCAAAACATGAAGCAAATAGTGTTAGTTTTGTACATTCAAAGGACTCACCTCTCTCCACACACAGGTACAGATATAGATAAAGATAAATACAGACATATGTATGAATTAAAAAGTGAAATGACTCAAAACTATATAAAGTCCAGTGCTTACTGCTCTTCAGAATTGAATGAGCATCAGAAGGTGCTGGAGAGGAGATTTTTTTTTCCTGCTACTTGGGATTGAATTAGAACCTTGTACTTGTGAGGCCAGTGATGCACACTGAGCTAAATCCCTGGCTGACTGAGGAAATTTTTTAAAAATACAGTTAGTTCCCCAGTAGACATCCAATTTCTACTGAGTGGTACACTCTATTATGTAAAACCTTCCTATGTGGTTTTGATGAGAAACAATGCTTTAAAATAATGAAAGTGAGACACTGCTGTCATTATTTTCACCTAGCCCTCTCCTCTCCTTTTAGACAATACTTTTATAAGGAAGAAAGTAATTTTGCATTACATTTACTATTATAATTTATTATTAAATGAATAAAAATAAAAATTATTTTAACCTATAATGGGATGATGGGTTACATGAAATATATTTCAAAGAACTGGAAGATAATAAAGGTAATTCCTATACTTAAAAATAAGAGCATGTTGTTTCTGAATGAGTAATGCACTATGTGGTAGAAATCTTTTTTCTTATGTATTGTATTCTTTACATTTTATTCAGTTTGTTTACAATTTGAAATATCTTAAAATATCTAATCTGTCTTGATATTGTGAGAGAAATCATAATAAAATCTGATATAAAAGAACATTCAGGGCCGGAGATTTAGCTTAGTGGTTCCAGCACCTGCCTTGCAAGCGCAAGGTCCTGAGTTCGATCTCGGTGACCACATAGAATGCTGGGCATGGTGACTCACGCCCCCCAGCAATCAACACCACAGTGGTGGCTCATGCCTGTAATCCCAGCACTCAGGAGGCAGAGGCAAGAGGATTGCTGAGTTCGAGGCTTGCCTGGGCTACATAGTGAGCTCAGGGCCAGCCTGAACTACAAAGCAAGACCCTGTCTCAAAAAAAAAAAAAAAGAATGTTCACCAAATTCTAAAAAGTTTTCAGCATCAATTCTATGAAATGGTTATTTTAACATATCTAACCATTTCGTATTCAGTATTATTTTATAATTTTCAATTTCCATGTCAATTATGTTGACAAGGTGAAAAAATTGATAAGCCATGTAGCAACTGTCACTATAGTCTCTATGACAAAATATTGATATGACTTCAATATATGTCTCTATCTGGAATGAAAAAGAGACAATACAAAAAATGTCTGGGAAAATAAGTTCAAAATTATTGACATAAGTGTAATAGCTATTTCTTTTGTGATATTCCCTGTGCTATTATTATGAAATAACACCACAAAAGTGTCCATGTAAGCATCAGAATAAATCTTCCTGGAAAACTTTTCTAAAGTAAATTTCTTTCACTAAATTCTATTTTATTTCCTGCATCAAAATAAACTTTATGTATATAGGGGGTCCAGGGGTTGAAGGATGAGTAGGAGAATGGGAAAAAAAGAAAATTAAATTGTGTCATATATTGGTACAAGTTCTCAATATTGTGTGTGATCGTGATGTGTGTATATAATGTACCAGTGAGGATTCAAATTTTTTAAAAATATCTTAAGTGATTATAGATTAAGTGATTATAGGCAATGTAAAATTATTACCTTTAAAAATATCATTATAGTGTTTGTTTTTTATTGGGATCCTTGTAGCTGAAGTGAGAAAATGAAATCACATTGTATTTATAATTTTCATTTATTTGAACTTTTAATTATAACTTCCATACTTAATTATGAGATCAAATTTGTCTTAAGTTGTGTTTCATCTCTTTCAACAGATGGCTTCCTTGAATATTGGAAGAGCTGGTGCATGTGTAGTAGTCATCAAGCAACCTTGACTTATATTTATTTCATTTGGAGGCATTTTATTTGCTGCAATGATTATTTTTTATATCATATGGCAAGAATGAGAAATTTCTGAGATAAAAATTCTTCAAGAGTGAGGATTTCTGTAATCCTATTGTAATCCTTACCTATTGATGTCAGAAAAGGTAAAAGATGGAACAGAATTACAAAACAGAAGGGAGAACACCAAACTGATAGAGGAACATGTCCGGCCATATGTTAGTTCAGGAATGATTATGGTAAATTTGTTTTGTATTGTTAGTATAAAAGAACTAGAGTTACCAAAGGCTTGTTTTTCTTGAGCAGTTGAGAGACCAATATTTGTGACATGGATAATTTCATGGCTATAAATCATTCAGTTACTTTATAATTGTGTCGATATCAAACCATTGTCAAGAGTACAAGACTTATCAACTTGCAAACTCTGACTGATTTAATGTTTCCTAGTCAGATGTAATCATACAAGGAAACAGAATCATGTTTTATTAAAATAAATCTGCTTCTTCCTCATTTTCCTGAGCTATGGGAACAATTAGGGAAACAGATTTGTATTTGTCCCTTGCATTCAGAAGGCAAACTGTCCTGCTAATCAAAGCTGCATATTGCATCAGGGATGATGGTTGAATTTTATTGTGACCATCTCCACAGACTGAAATTGGCAAACTAAAATTGTGTTCATTAGCCTTCCCATAGTGCTTTGCATTGTCAACACACTGAGCCAAAGAATCAGTACCATCATGGCCTTTTGTTGAATCAGTGTAAGCATGGAAGCTAGTTACTCTGAATGCATGTTGAAGCCTTTTAGAAGTTCATACTTAAGAATCTTAGAATCTTGAAGGGAAAATACATGATTGCTTCATCTGGAGTGTTTATTGCTCTACAGAAGACAGGTTTTAGATTTTCATTTCCCATTCCTCACACATGCTATATTAAAATATACTTTATTTTAAACAAGATGTTTGTAATTGTTTATAGCATAAGTTAGAAACATTACATAATATTCTTAATAAACAGACTCATGTAAATTTTAAATACAATTAATAAATGATAGAACATTTACTTTTATCAGTGTCTTTCTTCAGTAAATTTTGATACTTAAAATGACAAGGTATACTACAGAAACAAGCGATTTCTTTTGAATTACTTTCAATATATATATCTTTTACCCAAGTATAAGCTCTTTTCCTCCTAAATGTAATACCATGCTGACACCAAATGCAATTTTAATTTGCTTTCTTTTCTAGTCACTAACTTGAGGCACTAAGCATTACTTTCTAAAAAAATCTACATTATACAATAGATGGAGAATTGTACGTAAGTTAAAAGGAAGGTAAATCATTCCTTTGAAGTAAATATAAATTATGAAATTATCTTACTGTGAAAATTAAAAATGTTTGAAATCTAACTCTATGGAAAATATTAATCAGAGTATCATGGAACTATTAGGGAATAATATAATTTCTTTAAATGTACATGTGGGCAAATTTGTCACTCAATTTGTTTTGAAAAAGATGTTATTATGACATTGAGGGACTAAAACAGCACCACTGATTATTACTTTATGTTTCCTATTTTTAATTTGTAATTTTAATGTTTTCACTAGTTATAAAATTAAGTTAAATGGATTAAAGATTTAAATGTATGACCTGAAATTATGAAACTACTTGAAAGAACCACAGAGGACACACTTTAGGACACTGAAGTGGGCAAAGATTTCTTAGAGAAGACTCAAACACAGGAAGGAAAACCAAAACTAGAGAAATGAGGTTACATCCAACCAAATAGCTTCTTTACAACAAAGGAGACAATGATGAAGAAACAACTGAAGAATGGGAGAAAATGCTTGCGAGTCATACTTTCAAGCAAGTATATCAAGAATACGACTCTAGAAGATACGAGATAACTCAGTAAGAAAAGTTCAAATATCTCGATTTTTAAAATGGACCATGAAACAGATATTTCTTAAAGGAAGATACACAGATGGCCAACACATATGTGAAAAACATGCTAATATCAACAATCATCAGGAAATGTGAATCAAAACTGTAATGAAAACTGGGAGTGGTGGCTCATGCCTATAATCCCAACACTCGGGAGACAGAGGCAGGAGGATTGCTGGGTTCAAGGCTTACCTGGGCTACATGGTGAGCTTAGGGCCAGCCTAAACTATAGAGTGAGACTCTGTCTCAAAAGACAAACAAATAAAAAAAAACAGAAACAAAAAATCCAGCCGGGCGTGGTGGCTCACGCCTATCATCCCAGCACTCGGGAGGCAGAGACAGGAGCATTGGTGAGTTCGAGGCTTACCTGGGCTACATAGTGAGCTCAGAGCCAGCCTGAACTACAAAGCGAGACCCTGTCTCAAAAAAAAAACAAATCCAAAACTGTGATGAAAAACCATGTTACTCTAAAAAAAAGTAGTTATTGTTTAAGAACTGATGGCAAAGATATAAATTGAGGGGAATTTTTACACACTGGTGCTGGAAATGTAAATTAGTACAGCCACTATGAAAAATAATATAAAGTTTTCTAAAAGCATTAAAACTACCATATGAACCAGCAATCTGGGAATATACCCAAAAGACTTTTAAAAATCACATTGGAAAGACAGATGTACACACTTGTTCATAACAGCTCAGTTCATGATAGCTCAATCTTGGAAACAACCCAAATGCCCATCAACTGGAGACTAGATAAAGATGTGGGTTTTTTATAAAATGGAGTATTATTCTGCCATAAAGAATGACAAGGTTGATTCATTTAGGTGCGAGTGGTTACACCTGGAGGACACGCTAATGAGTGAAATCAATAGATCACAGATAGGCAAATACCGTATCTTCTCGTTGATATGAGCACCTGTAGATACAATGAGCTCTAGAAAGTATGACCGTCTTTGTAGAATGGGAAATTTCCAAAGGAAATTTGGGGTGGGGATGTAATGAGGGGAAGGAATAAATATGATTCTGAAAGAAAATAAAAGAGCATGTATATAAGGGGTGGGGAGATGTGGGTGCGTGGAGATATGGGTAAAAATGAGAATTGACTGTATCATATATTGGTACAAATTCCCCAATGTTATGTGTGATTGTGAGATATATATAAATTGTACCAATAAAGAATTCAATTTAAAAAATTATGATTAAGATAAAACTTGCATTTATGTAACATAAGCTTTCCTAAACTCAATGCCAGAATAAAAACTATTCTTAATTGGCTTTTAGTATTTTTCTATTAAAATGTTCTTTTTTTTTTTTGAGACAGGATCTTGCTTTATAGTTCGGGCTGGCTCTGAGCTCACTATGTAGCCCAGGCAAGCCTCGAACACAGCAATCTGCCTGTCTCTGCCTCCTGAGTGCTGGGATTACAGGCGTGAGCCACCACGCCCGGCACTATGGTATGTGGTATTGATTGCTGGTGGGCGTGAGTCTCCACGCCCAGCATTGTATATGGTTTCCAGGGATCGAACTCAAGACCTTGCGCTTGCGAGTCAGGCACCGGAACCACTGAGCTAATCCTCTGGCCCTATTAAAATGTTCTTTGATCTATTCTCAGGTAAAATTTTTCATAGCTAATATTAAGGCATGTAATCTTAATGTTAAATAATATTAAAATAAGATCCATCAAAGACAAACCAAATTGTGATTTTCCTAAATCCAAGTATATCACTTTCTTTGATTTAAAATTCATATGATAGTGATAATTAAGTTTTATGTAAAATACTAGAATAATATAAGGACAACTAATTTTAGAAAATGGAGACACCTTGAGACCATAGCATTAAATGAAATGCATTTATTTATGTAAAGCACAGGAATAACTATCACATGGCTTTTATAATACAAGAAACTACAAATATAAATAAATTTAAGTAGTAAAAAAAAGGTAGACTGTGAAGATGGGAAAGGGTCTGGGGAAGGAGAAAAAAGGGAAGACAGAGAGATATTATGAAATTTTAAATTGAATATGTACCAATTTTCCAAGAAGAAAGTAATTATTATATTTGTACATATATACTCATAAAAATAATATTTTACAAAGCAAAACAAAATGAAAATATTTTTTCTATTTTGGTTACACAAATTGTGATTATTTATAATGCAGCTCAGTATATTTCCAGTAATGTTTGAAAACTAAAAATATCATTTTTCCATTTTACAGCACATAGATGTAGAATGTATAATCGATTCTCTGTTGACTTCATGATAAGCAATAGAAATTGCATATATAATAATATACCTTTATCCATTATTAATCTCTGATCTTGCGTAGGTATTTTACTTAAAATTAGATGCTGAAAACAGTCTAGTTTGATAAATATTCTAGTGATATTTTAAATAAAAGGCATTTAATTTGTGCCTAAAATATTTTTAGATGAACATTACATATTGAACTTTTAGAACAATTCATACTTCTATCAACCTAAGTATTGAATTTAATGAAGAAGACACATTTTTTGTATTATTAATACAAATTCCTATTCACAAGGGCAATTCATTATTTTTATGTCTATTGATTGTAGATGTTTTCTATTCTCACAAATTCTATTAGTACTTTTTTTTTTTTTTGAGACAGGGTCTCACTTTGTAGTTCATACTGACCCTGAGCTCACTATGTAGCCCAGGCAAGCCTCGAACTCACCAATCCTCCTGCCTCTGCCTCCTGAGTGCTGGGATTACAGGTGTGAGCCACCGTGCCCGGCACTGTGGTATGTGATATTGATTGCTGGTGGGCGTGAGTTCTATGTGGTCACCAGGATCGAACTCAGGACCTTGCGCTTGCAAGGCAGGTGCCAGAACCACTGAGCTAAATCTCTGGCCTATCTATCAGTATTTTATTTCTGTATTTCTGTCTAAGCTTTGGAAGATTTTCTTTTTTTCCCTTTTGTCTCTATCAAGGCCCAGGCAAGGGAAAGATGTAGGTTTATGATCAGCAAACTAGAGACTGAAATCCAAACAGACCCCATTGCTTATAGTGTGACTTCTGATCAAAGAATTATTTTCACACTGTAAATGTTTGGAAAACTATCAAAAGAAAGCTATTTCCTGACACATGAAAATTATACAAAACACAAATGCTTGTGTATTTAACGGGATCTGTATAAACAACTATACCTACTCCATTGTCTATTGTAGCAGTTGGTCTAGAGAACTAGAACCTATATATATAGATTTTATATATATATAATATATATAAATATATAATCTATATATAATCTATCTATATATATAGATTTTATATATATATATATATATATATATATATATATATATATATATATTCCCCCCCAAGGGATTTGTTAGGCAAGCTTGCAGTAATAAAGGTTGAAGAGTATTCAATACCTGTCCGTGGGATTTAAGGTGGAAGAGTCCCAGTAGCTCTGTATAGACTGAAGAAGCAGAGGATCCAGTACTTGTTTAGGCAAAGAAAGTGAAAGCAGCAGAATAGGAGATATAAGAATGTAGTAATTAGGGCCAGAGGGTAGGCTCAGTGGTTCTGGCGCCTGCCTCGCAAGCACAAGGTCCTGAGTTCGATCCCTGGTAACCACATATAATGCTGGGTGTAGAGACATGCCCAGCAACAATCAGCACCGCATACCACAATGCCGGACATGGTGGCTCACGCCTGTGATCCCAGCACTCGGGAGGCAGAGACAGGAGGATTGCTGAGTTCGCGGCGGCTTGCCTGGGCACCATAGTGAGCTCAGGGCCAGCCTGAACTACAAAGCGAGACCTTGCCTCAAAAGCAAAAAAAAAAAAAAAAAAGAATGTAGTAATTACTATAAGAATGTAGTAATATTGGGTGTTAATGTCGGGTGTCTGCAAGCTTCCTGGAGGGTCACAGTTCAAATTTGCTTCGGAAGACTGAAAAATTCAGACATGATATCCAAAAACAGAAGAGAAGAATGGAGCTTCTAAACAATAGGAAGATTTTATTTTTCTTTTCTCATGACATTCTGTCTAGGCCATGAGTTTATTGGTTAGTGGTGAGTGGTACCAATATTATGTTTACCCCTTGTTCCTGGACTTGTTAATCTTGGCTATGGGAAAAACAGTATGATAAATTAAGCGGCTATTCCGAGTACATGCAAACTTGTGGAGAGCTTTGCCCGAGCGCAATAAATTGTAACTATTTAGCTGGGTTTTTGTGTCATTTCCAAAAGGCCATCCCACTTCCCGATCAATTCAACCTATTCTGGGTACTAGAGAACAAGGTAAGTTCAATAAATACAATGAGTAGGAGCCCATTGCCACACTTTGCAGTAGCATTGTTTCGTGGTCAGTAAAAATGCCACGTGGAATACCACAATGATGAATGAGGCACTGTTCAAGTCAGACATTTTGTCAAAAGCGTTCTGTACAAAGAAGCCAAACACTCAGAATAAGCGTTCATTCCTATAAGAATACAGGTGTTGCCCTTTCCGTGAAGGACGGGACCCAATATAATCAACGTGCCACCAGGTCACACGGAGATCACCGGGGAATGGTGTCTGACTGGGACAAAGGATTGGTCTCTGCTGCAAGCAGATTGAACATTGAGCAGTGGCTGTGGCCAGCTCAGCCTTGGTGAGTGGAAATCCATGTTACTGAGCTCATGTACAGTCTCCATCTAGGACTAGGCTCTAGTCTTCTCTTCCTCTTTCAGCTGACAATAGCCAAAATGCTCCACAACCCTATATGTGCGTGAGGAGAGACAGGAACAAGAAGAGTGCGAGTAAGAATGATCAGGTAGCCAAATTCACAGAGCGATCTACACGACACCCTGCACCTTTGGAAGAATCTCATTTTTTATCCATCCTAACTCAAAACTATCGGATTTCTGCATCACTTCATAACTGGAACAGAGAGTGATAAAATGAAAATTGCATTGGTTTCAAAGCCCAAATAAGGCCCATAGGCATTGTGCTGGCTTTCTTGGTTGTAGGAGATAGGAAATGCAACTCATCTTTACACTCAGTAGACACCGCTTGAATTTTGGTTGGATTTATTTCTCATCCCCCAATGCACAAATGCTTTGCCAACAAGTTCAGAATCATTGCTCTTTCTTACTCATTTATTTAGATGAGCATACTTTCATCAATACAGTGGGTCACTGTAATATCTTGTGAAAGAGAAAAGTAATGGATATACCTGGCTCCAGTTGAAGAACTGATTAGGATCCATGATCAACTGTTAATATGATCTGAAGTATACTGTTCTTCATTTACCCTCAAATGCTTCTGCTTATATTAGTCTCATAAAAATTTAGTGGGCTTCCACTCGGTTTCACTTCTAGGAACACCATCAGTAATTGTAACTAATTGGTGGAAGGCTATCATGTCAACATTCCAACATGCTTTGCTTCTGCCGTCCATGATTCTAAGTATAGCCATCTTGCTTCTGGTGGTTGATCATTGCTGCTTGGTTCCTGAAACTCTGCCACTGCATTTAAGTTCCCCACTGAGTTTCTGTGGTACCTACTACAGGGTCTGGTGGACAGGGAAGAGCAATAGGGCCCTACACACTGGTGGCCTCACAAATATTTCTTAGGGTATTAATGAAGCATACATTTTTGGATCCTCCAATTATGGAAGAACAGGTTTTTCCAGGATTTCCAGTTCACTAAAGCTTTCAATATCCTTATCATGAGTAAACCGGGGAATATCTATCATTTCAAGGCTCTTCACAGTGAGTCATCTTCTGATTCATATTTAAACCAACCAACCAAAAAAGTGATGAGCATTTTTTTTAACACAACGAGCTGCAACATTAAATCCAGAATAAGTACTTGTCAGGAAATTCAGCCCAGTGAAGGTTTCTGTTTTTTTCACCATTCTGAGGGCATACTTAAAATCTACCATCATACCTTTTCCCCAGACTTCTGCTTTGAACAGTCAGAAACTCAAGAAATTCTTCAGAGCATAGTGGACCTCCTCTTGGGTTGTGCTGTTTACCTCACCTTTAGGGAGACTCTGAGACCTAAGTCTGGTTAAAAACTGCTATAAGCCTAGAATTGTATCTTTTCGCTGGTATAATAAACTAAAGATGTAAATGAGCTCTAGAATATTTGGTAGATACTGTGAAATAGAAAATATTCAAAGAGTAATGTGGCATAGGGGTAAGTAACAAGGGGAAGAAAAATATGATGGTAATAAAAGAAGAGAAACAAAGCTTATGTATACAAGGGTGGGAGGGTTGTAGGGAGCAATGGGGAAAATGAGAATTAAATTGTGCTGGTACATAGTCACAATATTGTGTGTGATCATGGTGTGTATATATAATGTAGCAATAAAGATTAAAATCTTTAAAAACGGTGTGAGAAGTGGATTCTGAGGACTCTCAGCATTGTCATTTTTTGATACCTGGATCAGTGAAGGTCATTACTGCTTCCATGGGCAACCCAAAACAAGATTTTTCGAGCAGAAGCAGAGAATAACATCACAGAAGGTGGGGGTGTAAGAACATTTCTGCACCTGGTGAAATTTCTTCTGGCAAGCTAATTTCATCAGAATTTTAGTGTTTACTAATTTTAGTGTCCCTCTCCTTTTTGGGTTCCTCCTAAACATCTCCATTTCAATTTAAGGGAACACACACCTTTCCAACAGGTGCTGTCACTTGTGAGTATCCTTGAAAACTAAGCATCAAACTTGTACTTCAATTCAGCCAGTTTGCATTGTGATGGCTGGTGTTTACCTTTAAGCACTTCAGCACTGTGAATAAAGGAGAGAAATTCTCCTTTAGGACACAGTTAGGAGACTTTAAATTGTTTGTGTGTCTCTAAAGCTGGCAATTTGAAACTTTCTGCTCATTATTTTTCCTTTAATGGTTAGTTCAGAGATGCTAAGATCACCTAGACAGTGTCATTATATTTTCTATTTCTTCCAAAAATGTCCAAAAGTATTGTACATAAAATAATTAGATTGCTTGGCTCTCACACGTGACAAATCAAGATAATCAAACGGGTCTATGCAGTATATTACTTTAAACAATCTGCTCACAATTTATCACTGCTCCATCAGGAGTGACAATAATGATTTTAAATGTCATCGAAAGAGAGAACCAACTCCAGAAATCACTAAACCAATTATAGGGATACATCTTCAGTTCTGCTCTTCTATACCCATTCTCAGAAACAAAATATTTATTTTTTATGTATCTCGAGAAGAACAGTGGGAATGTAATGAAGGGAAGGAATAAATATGATTCTGAAAGAAATAAAAGAGCATGTATATAGGGGGTGTGGGGGTGTGGGTGGGTAGGGATGTGGGTAAAAATGAGAATTAACTTGTGTCATATACTGGTATAAATTTCCCAATGTTGTGTGTGATTGTGAGCTGTATATAAAATGTACCAATAAAGAATTCAATCAAAAAAAGAACAGAATAGGAAATGTACCTATAATTACACTAGGGGATTAATCACATAGGCTCACACAAATGTTCTGAATGGCATCTGCTGCTGGACCGTGATGGCCCCAGTAGCTGCTCAAACCCAGAGGACTGACTGCAAGCAACAGCATCCAGGGCATGGCCTCAGTTCAAGGTCAAGGGTCCGGAAACTCCCTGGAGGGTTGTCAGTGTGAGTTTGCACTAAAAGGCTAAAGAAATTGGAAACTGACATCCAAAGAAATGTTGAAGACTGGGACTCATAAAAATAATAAGAACTTTTCATTTTCCTTGGAGTTTTTATTCCATTCTACAATCCTGTTGTCTGATGCCATTTACAGCTGACTTGGGTCTTTTACTTTTGTTTGCTGGCTTGTCTATCAATCACACACACACACACACACACACACACACTTTTGTGATTTACTAATCTGCTAGGTATTTCTTTATCCATTCAAGTTGAGATGTCATAATAGTCACTGTGTTATTGTCTATCATTGGTTTTGTGTTACCGCAGTAGATTTGAAGAGTGAAAGCAGAGACAATCGTGACATAAAAGCCTAAAACACTTACATTTCTTCCCCTTTAGAGAAATAATACATTACTATCAAGTCTAGGTCTTTACTAATCAGTGTCAATAAACATGAATGAACAACTTTATTATCATCTGTGAAGTTGTTAAAATGTTACAGAACGGGACTGTGTACACTTTTTGTGGGTAAGATATTTTGCTTTCACTGATACTGAGACTGAATATTATAATATATAGATAGATAGATCATACATATATATATATATATATATATAATGAGGACATTTATCCTCAAACTAAATTTTCTACCATTCTCTTAAGATTACACAAAAACACATACATTTTGCATTAGAATTTTCAGAGTATGAAAAAAATGTGCGTATTTTCAGATCAAAATTGAGTTGTTATTAGATGGAGTTGGAATATTATGAAGAAAACATTCTTTTTTTGTGGTACTGGGGATCAAATTCAGGCCCTTGTGCGTCCAAGGTTTTTGGCACAGTACCACTTGAGTTAAATCCCCAGACCCCGAGGAAAATATTCTTAATGCACGATAATAACTATCACATGTGACTTTGCCAGAAGCACAGATTTGCACAGAGGATACCAGATTTATACAAAGTACACTTCACAGGGATATTTGTCCACTCATTGTGTGTTCAAACTCAGACTGATGCCGGTCTTATTTTTTTAAATTGATTTTATTGTTACATTTGATATATACATTATGATCAAATTCAACACTGAGGGTTTGGGCACATCTTGATTCTCACTTTTTCCCATTCCTCTTCCCTTCCTACACTCCCCCTCCCCAGCCCCATAGACCTAAGCTTTGTTTCCTTTTTTAATCATCAAAAAAAAAATTTTTTTTTTGGACAGGGTCTCACTTTGTAGTTCAGGCTGGCTCTGAGCTCACTATGTAGCTCAGGCAAAACTGGAACTCAGCAATCCTCCTGCCTCTGCCTCCCAAGTGCTGGGATTACAGATGTGAGCCACCAACCCCGGCATTTGTGGTATATGGCACTGATTGCCTGTGGGCATGAGTCACCACGCCCAATATTGTTGTATGTGTTTCTGGGGATCGAACCAGGGAACTTGCACTTGCTAGGCTGGCACCAGAACCACTGAGCTAAATCTCTGACCCAACCATCAAATTTTTTATTTCCCTTCTTTACTTACCCTTACCTTCTCTTTTCCCTCTTCCTTTTGCTGCTCTTGTTATTAACCACTGTAGACAAGGATTATTTTTTTTAAAAGACCTGATATAATCTTCCTTATTCATCTTCCCTAACTTTCCTCTGCTTTGAACCCTTTGAATGAGCATATAATTTAGTCTGGGATGTGTATGTCCATTAAAGTGCTCTGCTGGTCCCAAATAAACATCATTTTTTGAGAATCTCTTTCTGATTGACGTATGTAAATTGACAGACTCTCATGTCAGTCTAGTGATATAAATCTATAGTTTATGTGTATATGTGTGCACTTTTTTTTGGTTTTATTATATAACAGCAGTCAAAAATTCAGTTTAGGGCCAGAGGGTTAGCTCAGTGGTTCTGGCGCCTGCCTCACAAGCACAAGGTCCTGAGTTCGACCCCCGGTAAGCACATACGATGCTGGGTGTGGAGACTCATGCCCACCAGCCATCAATACCACATACCACAGTGCCGGGCATGGTGGCTTATGCCTGTAATCCCAGCACTTGGGAGGCAGAGACAGGAGGATTGCTGAGTTCGAGGCTTGCCTGGGCTACATAGTGAGCTCAGGACCAGCCTGAACTACAAAGCGAGACCCTGTCTCAAAAAAAAAAAAAATTCAGTTTAGGTCTTAACAAATCTATCATTACTCTAGTATAATATTATCAGAAATGGAAGACTCAAACTGACTTTTGGAAACTTTTAAAACAAACATTAACATTTAAAACTTCTTAAGATTATGTAAGACCCAACTTGACATGTATCACCCATTTGTTAAAAAAAAAAAACTTTCACTTGTGGGTGGGTGGGGATATGGGTAAAAATGAGAATTGACTGTGTCATATATTCATACAAATTCCCCAATGTTATGTGTGATTGTGAGATGTATATAAATTGTACCAATAAAGAATTCAATTTTTTAAAAAAACTTTCACTTGTGTCCTGTAACTTCCCTGTGAACCCAAAACTTGTCTCCTAAAGAACTGTCCTCCCAATGAATGCACACAGTCACAGACTGCATGTTTTTAAAATGTACTATTCTATGGTTAACAAGTGATCTAATCATTGCTATTGCCTTCTGTAATGTGTCGCTTCTTCATTTTGACACTAGAATGATCTAATCACTTCTTCGTAGAAACCTCCTGGTAACAGGTTGTGGCATAGTCTATTTCACCTCTAAATACTGCAGGTTAGTCTAAGTGGCTGCCTTCTTGCACACGGAAGAATAGCCCTCAGCTGACTAATAAAGTTCTTGGTTGGACTCTATGGTCATGTGGTATCCTGAGAGATTACCTCAGCCGGACTTAGTCTCAACATTTACAATGAAGCAGACATAAAATAATGTGTTCAACATTTGATGCAGACTGAGATCCAACTGTCCATCATTTACATGGGTTCAATCTTCCTCTGTGAATGAGAAGGTAATTAAGTATAAACCCATACCAAATTGAAAGAAGACATTTTTCAGAAGAATGTGATGACAGTTTTTTCAGTATCAGAAAACCAAAATTATTTCCAAAGATAATTTAACAATAAAATCTGATATTTATTTCCAAGCTACAGTTTTCATCTTGGCCAACTCAAGTCCTCTTGCAAGAGTGGACATTAAGTCTAAAACAGTCAACCTACAAAATACAAATACATTGACTTTCTCTAGTGAAATCTAATTTTGTACATCTACTTGTTGATTACTGCTAATTAATGTGCAAATTAAATTCATTACTTTGAAGATTTTCTCTTTCCAAATTACTTTATTCCAATACCGAAAAAAAAGACAGAAAAAGAAAAAAGACTGTCATAATTATTAAGTCCTTAAGCAAAATCTTATATTTTAAAGTACCAAAGACGATTCTGTTGGGAACTGGGATAATACTTGCAGTGTAAGTAAATATTCCATATTTTGTGTTTTCTGAAGAGTACATCATTTTGAAGTTTTTTCTTATTTCCAATCTTGTCTTCCTAATATTTCTGAAGTGTAGTCTATAACAAACATGATATCTCTGTCACAAATTGCAGTGCTGGTATTCTAATAGGTGTATTAACATTTTCATTTTGTTAAAATATAATTTAGTATCATAATGGTTTTTGTTAGAAGACTCTTGTTTTTCAGGAACCTAGTAGGATTTTTTTTTTCCCAAAAAAAAGTACAGTAATTATCAGAGAGTCTAAAAAAATTGTCTTAATGCTTACTAACCTGTATTTTAGTTTAAAAAATAAATACAAACTTATTACTAACAGTATCAAATACTACTTAGCGCTAGGAAGTACATAGTTTCCGTACATAGTTCCTTGAAATATACTGCTATCAGTTCACAATTATTTTAAATTTGCTCTGTTTTGTTTCTATTTAAAAGAAATTCTATGTAGCCCAGGCTAGCCTTGAACTCAGCAATCCTCCCACCTCTGCCTACAGACTTGGATTGCAGGTGTGAATCCGCCTGGCACTGTGGTCTGTGGTACTGATTGCTGGTGGGTGTGAGTCACCATGCTCGTTATTGCTCTATGTGGTTCCTGCGATTGAGCCAGGGACCTTGTGCTTGCGAGGCAGGTGCCGGAACCACTAAGCTAAATCTCCGGGCCTAAAAGGCATTCTAATACTAACATTGTTCTTGAAAGCCTAGTAAACTATACACAAATCCCTTTCTGTGTTATGTGTCTGCCTACAGTACTACAGTACTCATAGTACATAATGCATAGAATGGAGTAAATACATAATAAATATTACCTTTAAAATAAAAACGCTAAATGTCACATTACCAATTTTTAATTAAATAGTAATTTTACTCTTGTTAAAATGTGTATATCACTATTACTTGTTTTTAGTAGGGAATCTCATATTTTTAGAACTTCAATTAATATACCTACATTTCCCTTTGTTAAATGTTATTTACCATCAAAAATCATATTTTCCTATATCTGATTTTAAAAATCCAATTCTCAGGCTGGAGGGTTAGCTCAGTGGTTCCGGCACCTGCCTCGCAAGCACAAGGTCCTGAGTTCAATCTCTGGTAACCACATACAATGCTGAGCATGGAGATTCACGCCCACCAGCAATCAATACCACATACCACAGTGCCGGGCGTGGTGGCTCACGCCTGTAATCCCAGCACTTGGGAGGCAGAGACAGGAGGATTGCTGAGTTCGAGGCTTGCCTGGGCTACATAGTGAGCTCAGGACCAGCCTGAACTGCAAAGCGAGACCCTGTCTCAAAAAAAAAAAAAAAATCCAATTCTTCCTACTAACAGAGCATGGTTTATCTCGAAGTGGCAGTAGATAATAAAAAAAAAACATTACTCTGCTTTCTTTTTCCTGCATTGTTTACTGTCAATAGTAAAAAGAGAAGCTGAAATATTAAGTTGTATATTTGAGAAAATTTATAAATTAATTTTCAATGGCAAATAAGAATGAAACAAAATTGAACAATAAATAATGAACACACTTGAAATGAATTGCACAATGCCTGAGTAATCATGAAAAGATAAATTAGAAAATTTTTGTTTTTTTGTGAAACATGCATTAGTAGATTTATGTTGTTGTTTGTTCATACAGCCTGGGAGGGAGTTTCTTTTTTGTACAAAGAAGGTGATTATTATCTTTAGTATTTTCCTCCTTGATAAGTGATGAAATAATCTAATGTTTTTATTGAGCTATTTAAATTATTCTTGCATGATATCCTACTATACATCTATGGAAGCTATGGGAAATAGAAGAACTTTCTTTTTTTCTCTGCATTTCTTCCTCCTAGATTAGTCAAGAACTATTTTTAGTATCAGTCTGTCCTATGAGAGGTACCTCTCAATAGTTGTGCCCAAGTTTACCTATTTTTATATTAGCTATGATCTACTGATGATTCCCCAAGACCAAGATTTTATCAAAAAGAATATTTCACGTATTCCTTTACCATTTCAAGACTCACTTGCATATTTAGCATTTTTCTCATGCCTGGATGTGACATACATTTGTATAAATCATATAATTCTACTCATTACTTTGGGAAAGTATAAAGTGATTTGAAAAGAAAAAGAAAGCATATATATATATATATATATATATATATATATATATATATATATATACTTATATATATGGTGGAGGGTTGTGGGATGGGTATGGATATGGGTAAAATTAGAATTAGCTCATGTCATATATTGGTACAAATTCCCTAATGTTGACTGTGATTGTGAGCTATATAAAATGTACCAATAAAGAATTCAATTTAAAAAAAACATATATTTCCAAAAGTTGCTAAAGCATGTCCCTTGATTGTCTTCCATAGCCAATGGAAAATAAAGCAAACATACAACATATTAGTTTTCTTCATATTAGTTTCATAATTCTTTGTCTAGATTGAAACCTAGATTCTATCAGACATATATTTATAAGCAGCATATATTTATAATAACAATGATTATCAACATCATTTTCATATACTTAAAAATATATATTACCTAAAGTCTCAGCTTATTTGTTAATCCTTTCGAAAATGGAAACTGAGAAAGACCAGTACTCTTCATATAGCAAAAACTCATCTCTCAAAAATAATCTAATTTAGGGCCGGAGGGTTAGCTCAGTGGTTCCGGCGCCTGCCTCGCAAGCGTAAGGACCTGAGTTCGATCCCCGGTTACCACATATAATGCTGGGCGTGGTGGCTCACGCCTGTAATCCCAGCACTCGGGAGGCAGAGACGGGAGGATTGCTGAGTTCGCGGCGGCTTGCCTGGGCACCATAGTGAGCTCAGGGCCAG
>PVIC010022079.1:0-27998 GCA_004025085.1 Thryonomys swinderianus
GGGCCTGTGTGCACCAGTGGGTCACACTGCTATTACCAAAGTTGTGATTATCTTAGTACCCTGTATGCCTTGCTTCAATTATTGCTTTTGATTTTCAAAATCAAAATGATCTATCAAAATGGTGGCTCATCATCTTATGAGGCCACACACCAGGATTCAACCCTGGGAAACCACTGTGATGACTTTGAAGAGGCCCCACCCCAAACACCATAGTTGGATCAAGTTTTCACTTTCTTAAAACATCAGGAAAGGGATTCAGTTTCAACCTGAGTTTTGGGAGATGACAAATTTTATTCAAACCATGGCAGCCCTCATTAGGAGAGGCCTGTCCACCATCCCATGTGCACCCTGGGCTGCTGGTGAGTGCTACAGTGGTTCTCCTGGCTTGGAGGAGGCCTTTCTCTGGGGGCACAACCTACCCCCACCTGTGGGCCCAAAAGGGTATCTTCTGTCTGTTGTGGCTGGGAGAACCATTATGGTTTCGCTCTAGCATGTCCCCCAGAGTTTCATGTGTTCGGAGGTGGGGCATTTGGGAGGGACTGGACTGTGGGGTGCCATCCTCATGGCCTGCAGGGCAAGGGCCTGTCCTCCCCTGCACTCTGCCTTACTCTACTCCCTGAGAAAGTACAAGAGGCCCGCCCTCCCCTCCCTGCCCCTGCTGGGATCTGCTCTGGGGATGACCTGGGAGAGGACACTGAGCCATGAAATAGGAGCACCAGAGTAAGGGCCTGAAAGAAACCTGCAGGCCTTCTCTGTCCCCCTTCCTTTGCTGCCTTCCTTCATATTCCTACCACTCTTCAACAAGGCTCCTGCAGTCACGGAGGTATTCCCAATCTCCCACTCCCAGATTTGCACTCAGGCACACCCATCACCTGCACACCCAGCAGTGAGTGCAGCAGAGCTGCCCCAGATGCTAGGAGGCTGGACCCTAAAGCACAGGACCCAGTGGGTGCCGAGCTCTGACCAGTGCCGCTGGGAAGCAATGATTCAAACCAACAACACTGAGCCCCAGGTTTACTCCACAGACTCTGATTAAATAGCTGTACAAAGCAGGGTCCACTTGGGCTCCCTACATGGTTCAAAAATGTGACGGAGCACAGAGTGGCCATGCACTCAGGAGGTGGAGGCAGGAGGATTACCCTGGGTTTGAGGCCAACCTGGGTTACATGGCAAGACTGTCTCAAAAAAAGAAGCAAAAAGGGCCAGAGATTTAGCTCATGGCTCCAGTGCCTGCCTCACAAGCGCAAGGCCCTGAGTTCAATCCCGGCAACCACATACAATATCGGGTGTGGTGACTCACCCCTACCAACAATCAATACCACATACCACAGTGCCGGGCGTGGTGGCTCACACCTGTAATCCCAGCACTCAGGAGGCAGAGACAGGAGGATTGTTAAATTCCAGGCTTGCCTGGGTTACATAGTGAGTTGAGGGCCAGCCTGAACTACAAAGTGAGACCCTGTCTCAAAAAAAAAAGAAGCAAAAATATTGAAAGTACAATGGAGGACAAAGACTATGCCCTAATATCCACCCAAATGGTGTGAGTACCATTATCAACAGGACACACACTGTACCCAAACATGGTGGCTCATGTATGTCATCCCAGCGCTTGGAAAGGCTGAGGGAGGACTGAAAGTTTGAACTCAGCCCAGCAAATTAGCAAGGCTCAGTCTCAAAAACAAAAAGGACATAGCTCAGTGGAAAGGTCTTAGGATAAAAAAAAAAAAAAGACAAACTGAACAATCTAAGGAAGAAACAAAAAAGACAGGGCTAAGTGCAGTCTTAAGCAGCATTGCTTACACTTTGTAAAGAATGGCAGGACTTGTGAGTTTCAACAACTGTCAGTCTCTCTAGGAGCAGGGAGGAGGGAGAAAGGGAGGGAGAAGCTTCCTGCAGCTCTGCCACCCCCCCCCCACAGTGAAGCTTGACACCTGAAGGAAAAGATCATGATCACATAATTGTTACATTTCTAACAGCAACATCTCTTATTTTCTTCCAGGGGGAATATAAATGGAAGCTGTTTGTAGAGATTCTGCAGCAAGATTTTACAATAGAGATTTCAAATGACTCTTCTGATATAGGGCACCTAGAACCAGATAACATGGGTCATTATCCATTTTCTCTGAGTCCCTAATCAGATTAAGCCATGTGGTGCCAGGGAAGGGGGAGATCCTGGGTTACAACAAGGGATTTCAACAGAAGAAAATAAACAGGTGACATCCATGCTACTCTGTCTAATTCAAGTGGGGTGGAAAGAAATGGGAGAGAAACAAAAGGGCGACAAAGGACAGCCAATAGCACTATGTACTCATGCTGTCAGGTTTTCCAGGAAACTAAGAAGTGAGTTCTGCTCACAGCCCTGCGTGGAAATGTGCATGTGCGCGGATGGTAATAATGGCATAGTGCCTGCTGGGCTGGTGGCACATTCTTATAATCCCAGCACTTGGGAGGCTGAGGTAGGAGGATTGCTGCAAATTCAAGGCCAGCTACACATAGTGAGACCCTGTCTCAACAAACATCATCATCATCATCATTATCATATCATCATCATCATCATATCATCATCATCATAGAATAACACCTCCTTTCCCAGTGGCTGTGTAAGGTACTGACATATTCCACTAACAACATATTCCTTTATGCCATGTGGCACCAGAAAGTGGATTATTGTTTCTCTATGCAGCTAGTTTTTTATTAGTCTTGTGTGAAGTGTTTGATTTGCATGTATTTATTTGTTTTTCTTCTTATTGTAATTACCAAGTCATTGACTTTATTAATCCAGTTTGGTAACCACTTTCCTGCTCCTTTTAGTTATAGATTAACATCAGGAGTGAGTCAGAGGTACCATTTGTGATGGTTGTCATGTGACAGGATAAAAATGGCCCTCCCTGGGGAGCTGCTGGCAGATGGCACTGTGATGGATGGGTAAGAGAGAGCTCACCTGTGTCCAACCAGTGGGCTTCATGGTGACAACCAGGTCAGGGTGGATGAGCGTGGACACCATTGCTCTGAGAAAGTGTCCAGAGGGCACTCTCCCCGTGTGGGAGCCAAGCATCATGGTTCCGAATGACGTGGTGGCTTTGGAGGAAAAAGGCAGCTCACAGGGGACTGCAAGGCCACTGTGTCTGCTGATGGAGATGCTGAAGTGGCAGTAGGACCCATCCCCACTGTGGGAGTGACAGACCTGGACAGGTGAGGGTCTTCATCACCTTTTGGCGGGAGTCCGAGCTCTGGAGCTTTCTGCTGGATGTGGACAAGGGCGGAACTCCCCTGGCAGGGATTGTGGAGGCTGCATTGTTAGAAGAGGGAGGTCCTGATGGGAGAGGCAGGGAGACATCAGGAGGAAGGGGACCCCTAATGGTCTTAGCCTGGAGGGCTCTGGCCCAGTCTGTCCAGAGAGCCAGGACAAGTTTGCATCAGAAGGTATTTGCCTCCTGAAATGCAGTAAGAGTCAGCTGTCTTCTCTCCCTCCTGCACTACACTGTAAAAATATCTTTGGCAGGTGCCACCTGGACACCAGGAGCTACAGACAGGAACATCTCAGGCCTGAAAGATTGGGAGGGTGGCTAGCACTCCACCGCACTGTCTACATATTAACCCCAACGGTCAGACGATGTCGGGTTTCTGTGTCTAACTGAACTATCTACAGCAAATTCCCTCTTTGCCCTCAAAAGAGATGTAGCGCTTCTGTGGTTGTTTTAGCCAAAGATGTGTATTCTAACTCTAATCATGGAAGAGACATCAGACAAACTCAAATGTTACAGAACAGCTGGCCTATATTCTCAAATATGCCAATGAGACAAAAAGACAAAATACCAATGTTATAAAAGAGAAAATAAAAGGGTGAGGAACTGTTCCAGCTTAAAGGCTTAGGTATGCGATAAATAAATACAATATATGATCCTGGGCTGGCCACTTGTTACTATATAGGCTGTAAATGATGATGTTTGAGTACAGATTATAGATAAGTTAAGAGCATTGTACCAGTGCTGAATTCCCTGAAATTAGACGAGGAAATACACTAAAATATTAAATGGTAAAGGAACATGGCATATGAAACCTACTTCTAGACTGTTCAGAAAAAAATATACACAAACACACACAATATGTACACGTACACATGAATGACAAAGCAAAGCAAATAAGGTGTTGACAAGCAGAGAACATAAATTTGAGAGTTCTGTATACTATTATTGCAACTTTTCTGGAAATTTGAAGTTTTTTTTTTTGTTTTTTTTTTTTGAGACAGGGTCTCGCTTTGTAGTCCAGGCTGGCTCTGAGCTCACTATATAGCCCAGGCAAGCCTCAAACTCAGCAATCCTCCTGTCTCTGCCTCCTGAGTGCTGGGATGACAGGCGTGAGCCATCATGCCCAGCACTGTGGTATGTGGTATTGATTGCTGGTGGGCGTGAGTCACCATGCCCAGCATTGTAGGTGGTTACCGGGATTGAATTTAGGACCTTGCACTTGTGAGGCAGGCGCCAGAACCACGAAGCTAAATCTCCGACCCCTGGAAATTTGAAATTCTTTCAGAAGAAAAAAAATGGTGAAGATCCAAAGAAAAGACCAAAATGGGAGCACTGAAATAGAAGAAACTCAGGTAAAAATAAAACATGCTTATTATCTGTAACAACCTAAGCAGTACAAGATGATAGTTTTAAAACCCCAATCTATTGCAGAAGATGCTTCTGTATCTACTTTTGCTCAAGAATCAGACATAGGAACTCCCCCCCGCCACCTACTAGTAAGTACACCATGTTTCTGAAAAATAATTAAAAGGTTTTAAATGTTTTAGACCCTTGTGCTGTCATTTGGATTTGGAATATCCCCCAAAGGCCTGCAGTAAAGGCTTGCTTTTCAAGGTGGTACTACCAGGAGGTGCCTGGCCCTTTAAGAGGTGGGCTTAGTGGAAGAAGTTTAGATCATTGGGGGCCAGGCTTGAAGGGGATTGGATGATCCCTGCTTCTTCCTTCCTTCATTTTCATTCTTCCTTTCTCTTTTCTCTTTCTTTCATCTTCCTTCCTTCCTTCCTTCTTCCTTCCTTCCTTCCTTCCTTCCTTCCTTCCTTCCTTCCTTCCTTCCTTCCTTCCTTCCTTCCTTCCTTCTTTCTTTTGTTCTCTGGACACGAGGTGAGCCATATACTTTGACTGGCCATATGCTCCTGCTATGATGTGGTCCACCCTTCTCTCTTCATCAGAGCTATTTGATTATAATTTGTATTTTCTGATTTTTTTCCTTTTCTCCATCTACTTTGTCATTTTTGGATTATTCACACATTTTAGTATACATTTTTCTCTCTTTTAGCATCTTGTGAGATATATCTTGTTCTTCTAGTGGCTGCTCTCAGATGTAGTCTATATCCTAGTCATACTCTATCTTCAAGTAATATTACATAACCTGTAGTATATAACTACGTATATTATATAAGATGTGAAGAAAAATCTCTGACTGGGATGAGTTACTTAACAGTATTTATTTCCTTGCACTGAACGTATAAAAGCAAAGAGGTAAAAACATCTGCATTTTAATGGCAGCAAACAGAGGGGCACAAGACCACACTTGTAACTATTTTCACCTTTAATGTGATCACAATCTTAAAAACCCTCACTTCATTTAAGAACTTTCTTAATATGACAAGATAACCTACTAATCCTAATCACCAATCCTTACGCAGATGCCATTTTATTATTCTGTGTGACAAAATAGAAAACATGATTAAAGCAATTCTGTCAACCTAAGTCACTGTGTAACTGAAGCTGCAAGCTCAACTTGACACTTTTTCAGGAGCATCATTTTTACTTGAAATAACAACTGACAAATTAAGACCAATCACATGGGGCTATAGGGCTGACATTTTCTTGAAAATGAACTCTTCAAAGAAAACAAATGACAGTATTTGTCACCAATGATATGATGAGCTTTTAGGGGAAAAGTGAAATTTATTAAAACATCAATTTCCTGCCACAAGCCTGACAACTTGGTTGTACTTAAGATGCTTCTGAAAGGATTGGTGAAGATAGTAACAAATACAGTTTGTGGTACTGGACAATGAAGTATGTCAACACTTGGAATATCTGTTTCCCTTGGTATACAAGTGCTTTGAAAATGACCAGTGCCAGATGCTACAATATCATGTCTCACTTTAAAGAAATCCACTCCAAGTACAAGATAAACCAATGGATCTTAATGAAACAGGAGTTGAAAACAAATCCACTGATAGGGTATCATTTTCCACACTGCAAGTAACTTTTAAGAAACTGCTTTTCAAGATTGCAGTATCAAAGAAGACTATCCAGAGATAGCTGAAAGGGGCTATTAGAGTTGTCTGCATTCCAACTGTATAACTGTATGATACAATTTTCTTTATACACATCAACCAAAAAGACATACTGTGACAGACTGGATGTAGGAACAGAAATAAGGATCTGTCTTTTATTAAGCCAGATAATAAAGAAAGGTGCAAAAGTCCAAAATAATGTCACTTTTTCTCACTAAATTTATTTTGGAAAACAGCTTTTTTTTCATAAAAAATATTGTCTTTTTAAACTTATTATGGAGTTATTACTCTTTCTTTTAATTGAATCAACACATGGACATCTAAATTTTTCAGTTTTCATATCTGCAGTAACATCAGTGTACATAATCCAAGCAAACACAAGGTCAGGGGTTCTGAGGACAAAATGTCTGCGAAGCACAGGGCTTACATACTACAGCTGAATGGTGGCAAAACTGGCTCTGGTCTGGCTCCCAAACATACGTTTTTTGCATGGCAAAATGTCTCCTGCTCCAAAGTTTCATTGCTATTAAAACAGGGAATAGAACTGAAATCTTAAATTTTCCTCTTTCAGTTTTTTCCAAGATATTTTACGTTTTTCAGCACTTTGGTATTTGTCTTCTGTGAAGTATAAATTTCTTGTCCTCAAAACTTTAGAACTTCATTAGGGGTTCAGATGCCTTGGTGGGGGACTATAAAGTGAAATTATGCCAGAAGCCATCATATGTTGTGTTTATATTGTATATAAAGAGAGTCCAAACAGCTGAGAGATGTCCTTTATTAGGTTTCAAAAAAAAAAGAAGAAATTCTGATTATTTGGCTGCTGGCTCATTCTCTCTTCCTTTGGGGCCAGGCCTCGTGTGCTGACGTTCTGTGCTGGGGGGCTGCTTTGCCGGGGGACATCCTCAGAAGGAAGTCTTGCATGCCCTTCCGCAGCAACGCGTTCTCAGCAACCTCCCTCAGGCTCTGGTGGAGCTTTTGCATCTCCTTGTATTCACTGCTGATGTCTGTGGAGGGGGGAAAACCCTCCTCAGAACTGTCTCCAAGGTTCCCTGTCACTTGACCCAAAAGACCCGATCCAGGATGGTGCTCGAGACCAGATGGTCCTGGTTCTGTACATGACCTGAGCCACACCGGGTGTTCTCCGTCTCACCTGAGGCTTCTCTCACCCTTGAAGACTTGGAGGAAGAGACACAGTGCTATACACAGGGGCTCTCCTCAGAGCCATCTCAGGCAGATCTACCCTCCCTGGCCCCTCTCCTCCTCCAGTGCCACTCCAGAGGAACTGGTTCTCTTTCTACCTGTCAGATTTTCATCTGCATTCTAATATGTCCTCATGATGCTTCATTTTATGTGTCAACTTGTCCTGACCACAGTGCTCAGACATGTGGTCTAGACTTAGGATGTTCCTTTGGGGTGAGATTTACTTTCAAAGCAGTGGCCCTTAAGTAAAAAAGCCATCTCTCCCTAGCGTGGTGGGCCTCCTTCACCAGCTGAAGGCCAGAGAGAACAAAGGCCAACACTCCCAAGCGAGAGGAAGTCCCCAGCAGGGGCCTTCAACCTGCACCCACACCCTGGGCAAAGCTCTACAGAGACTGCCTTTGGGCTCCACTGCAGCCCTCGCTAGGGCCTCCGGTCTGCTAGCCACCCCTTAGCTCTCAGGCACACTGTGCTTCCACAACAGGGCAAGCAGCACCATTGAAACAAGCCTCTTCCTGCATCTACACATATTGGTTGGACTCCATTTTCCTGGAAAGCCCAGATCAGCACAGTCCCTTTGAAGGAACACTTCAGACTGACTGCGGATTTGGCAGCTGAAAGCCTGAGTCCTTCTGGGCCCACCATGCCTCAGAGATCAACCCAAATGAACTCTCCACAGGATACACAACCAGGAGAGGAGTTGGAACCATGGCTTCCTGTCTTACAGGGCATCTGGAAGGCCACCTTCCTCCTCACTGCCTCCTCCGTCTTGCTCACCCACCCCTATGCCAGGACCTGGCTTCCTTCGTGTTCAGCCCTGCATAACCACTTCCCATTGGTTCTTTCTCCAGCTTACTCTGGTGCCCAGTTTATACCAGGCAGCCTGGTGAGATCCTGGCAAGAAAGGGAGAGGGACCCCTGCCACAAGGCAGGTGCAGCTGGTGTGGCTTTCCTGGGGTACTGTGAGTCAGTAGAGATTTTCTTCATGACCACCAGAAAATTGAGTTTTTTCTGAAGGAAGCATCATCTTTAAAAAGACATTACAGAGACAGCAGGGTTGAATTGTGGATTGGGTTTGCCACTTTCTAGCTAGAAAATCTGAATATTTCTACCTACCCAATACATGTAGGTCTGCATCTTTAACGTTTTTTTGGGAGTATGAGGGATTGAACTTGGGACTTTGAGTTTGCAAGACAGGAAACAGAACCACTGAGCTAAATCCCTGGGCCTCTACATCTTTTTTTTTTTTTTTAAAGACAGGGTCTCACTTTGTAGTTCAGGCTGGCCCTAAGCTCACTATGTAGTTCAGGCAAGCCTCAAACTCACAGCAATCCTCCTGCCTCTGCCTCCCAAGTGCTGGGAATATAGGTGTGAGCCACGACACCCGGTGTTGTAGTATGTGGTACTGATTGCTGATGGGTATGAGTCACCACAACGAGTATTGTATGTGGTTACTGGGATCAAACTCAGGACCTTGCACTTGCTAGGCAGGAGCCGGAACCACTGAGCTAAATCTGTGGCCCAGGGGCCTCTACATTTTTAAAGTAGACCCTTTTAGAGGGTTAATGTGAGAATTATAGGAGATCACAAAGTCTAAGTATAATGATTGGTCTCTGTTGGGTGCTTGGCAAAGGGTAGGACAGTTACTATCACCTCCACCACTATCATCATCACCATCATTACCACCATCATCATCATCACCACCATCATTATCATCACTATCATCATCACCATCATCTCTACTCCTTACTTTGGAAATTCTTCCTATCTTGATTTCTTTAAATTCAGTAAGGAGTAGCCACTGCCAGGGGTGACTACACAATCACCTAGTTTATACCAAGGTATCCCCTAGTTACCTGCAAGATCCTTGTAGAGACCATCTCCCTGAGATGATGCAAGGGCTAACATGGTGGCGATACTGCCCTTCACCTTCTCTGTGATCGCATTCTGCGGGATAAAGACATTCAGTCGTTTAGGGGCAGTACTGTGCAAGGGAAGTGAGTCATATGCAAAGCACCTCTGAAAAAAATGTTCCTTTCAGATGCCCATTTTTGAATGGGGTCTTTAAATTTGGGGGTTGATTTTAAGTTCTTTATATTCTACATAATAGTTCTTTGTCTGAGGAACAGCTGGGAAAATTTTTTTTCCCAGTGTATAGGTTGTCTTTTGCTCTGTTGCTGGCTTCTCTTGCTGTGCAGAAGCTTTCTAATAAGATGAGATCCCATTTGCTGATTCCTTCTGCTAGTTCCTTTGCCACTGAGGTGTTGTTCATAAAATCTTTTCCTATGTCAGTGTCTCCATGAATTCTGCATAACCTATATTCCAGCAGGTTTAGTGTTTCTGTTTAATACTTAGATTTTTAATATACTTTGATTTCAGTTTAGTGTGTGGTGAAACATGTAGGTCTAGTTTTAATCTTTGGCAGGTTGAAACCCAGTTTTTCCAGCACCATTTATTAAAAAGGCTATCTTTCCTCCATTGACAGTGTTTAGCTCCTTTGTCAAAGATGAGGTGGCTTAGTGCATCTGGAATTGTTTCTGAATCTTCTAATCTATTCCATACGTCCTTGGGTGTGTTTCCTTGCCAGTACCATGCTGTGAAACTGAAAGTGTAAATGGGGTCCAAAATGTATAATAGGTATGGTGAAATAGGAAGAAAATTTTCAAAGGGGAAGGAGAAATAGGGATCAGGGGAAAACAAAGAAGAGAAATTTAAAAATTAAGGTAAAAGTAAAAATGAAAACTAAGTTTATGTATATGGGGGTGGAGGAGCTAAAAGGAGGGCAGGAGAATGGGAAACAAGAATCAATATATATCATATACAAGTACAAATTCTCAGTGATGAATATGATAGTAATATACACTTAAAATGTACCAATAAACTCAATTTTTAAAAAAGGCACCTCACCCAATCTCCCAGCTGGAGAGGGTGCAGATGGGAATTGTCAAAATCAAGTCCACTTGGGAGTGCAAGGATATCCCAGGGGTCATCAGGGAGCCCACTTGCAAGACTCCCACCTGTCTCTATTCCTCCTTTCCTGCCTAGAGCGACCTGTGGGGGGGTCTGTCCCACTGAGCCTGATCTAGGAACAGGATCCTGATGAGGTGTGTCTGGAGGTGTGCAGACAAACAACTGGAGAGATGAAAAAAGAGGAAAGTACTTCTCACTTCCCTTCTGGCCTCTCCTGCACTTAGTTGCCCGGATAGATGTTTGCTGGGCACCTGTTGTGTGTGCCTAACACACTTTGATTGACAGGTCTGATTCTTCTTCCCACTGCCTGAGAAATGTCTTGAAGTCCTCTCATCAATTAAAACCATTTTCGTCCCTCTTCTCTCTTGCCTCCCACTGGAAAACACAAAGCTTCTCTTTCTTACCTAGTGGACTCTAGTTTTGAACCCAGATCTACTGTTTCTAAGTTTTTATATTTTTTTATTCAATGGCAAGTCAAGAGTTATATCTTTGAACTGGTTACTTAACCTCTTTAGGCCTCAGTTTCCTTGACTTTAAGATGGAAGGGGAGATCTACTCCTCCCAAAGCCATGGTTCACTATGGTTCCACTACACAGTGAAAATAAATCAACGAGCCACACACTGAAGAATATACTAGAGACCGATGAAGACCTTCAACAGAATAGCATTCCATTCTTCAGTGTATAAGAGTATTAAACAAGAGGTCATTTTTGAATACAGTAAATCTTTAAACATTAAATATATATGAAAGAAATCCCATGCATTATTTAAAACTCAAACATTTTAATCAATTAAATATAAGTAGGATTCTTTCTTTTTTAAAAAAAAAAAAGGTTTGAGGCATGGGATTAGATGAGGGTTTTGCTCATTTGTAACTACCTATATTTCTGTGATTTAAGATATATTTGTGCATGGTTAATGTACTAATTGCTTTTTTTTTTTTTTGAGACAGAGTCTCGCTTTGTAGTTCAGGCTGGCTCTGAGCTCACTATATACTCCAGGCAAGCCTCGAAGTCAGCAATCCTCTTGCTCTGCCTCCTAAGTGCTGGGATTACAGGCATGAGCCACCATGCCCGGTACTAATTGCTTCTTAGTGAAGCTGTTTTCTTGAGTGATTTAAGATGTGATTCTACATATTCCGTGGAGATCAACTCTGTACAGTTCAGCTTGTTTCTTGCATGCATTTATAGACTGTGATAATCTGGTAACGGACTGAAGCTCAATTCTGTTGGGAAATGTGATAGCTCTTACCCTAACCTTAGGAAGTCCTTGCTTTGTGCAAAGGAGACAGACATCTTCTGAAATTGGGGAGGGGGTAGTCAGAAGCAGGTCAGAATGTTCCAGAAAGTTGGGGCAGAGATCAATGCACACAACCACTGGCCAGCTGCCTCAGATGTTTGGGAGAGAGGGGCAGCCCAGCTTCCGCTGAGAGACAAGAATCCAGAGTTTCACATGGCCAGGGAGGGACTGGCAGGTACACATAATGCATCTTAATTCTTTTTTCATCCTCTTCTCCTTCTCTTTGTTTCCTTCCATTTGCAAAAGATTTATCTCCATCTTTCCTATTATCTATCATTTTGATAACGCTTTAATGAAACTCTGGGTTTCTCCTATAAAACAAACCATATGATATTTAAGCTTGTGTGTCTGGTTTATTTCACTTAATATTATGGTCTAAATTGCATCCATTTTCCCACAAATGACTCAGGTTTATCCTTTTTTAATAGCAGATAGTACTCTAGAGTTCTTGTATTTATTGGCATTACATGTTGATAAGCTATTTCCTTCATTAAAAAAGAAATCTGTCTGGAGATTGTGCTATGGTTGCTGATATGGCACCCAGGTTTCTAGCCCCACCATTCAGCTTTGTGTAGCCTGTAGATTTGCTTCTCTGCCTGAGTTTGCTTGTGCACAGGGCAGAAGTAAGGGCAGTGCCCATCTCACAGACCCCTGGGGTTACAGGAGCTAATGCACAGGAGGAGCCTAGTGCTCACTAGGATACTCCAGCTTGGGTCTACTGATGATTCCACAGAGAACAAAGATGCAGAAGAGACCTGGCACCAGCCCTCAGGACTGGGAAAAAAGTGCCAACCCCAGGGCAGAGGCCAGGCCCCTGGGGCAGAGGGCACTCAGCTCCTCTCTGCTCCCCGTGCTTGCTGTTGCTTTTACTTTCTGCCCTGCCCCAGATCTCCCCCAGGGCTCCCCAGGTCCCAGACCAGGACTATGGATGTCAAATACCTTCAAGAGCTGAAACCGATGCTGCATCCTTTCCTGAGCCCTTTCGAACATGCCCTCCACCACCTGCCGCTCCACCCCTCTTCTGATGACGTCCTTCATCCTCTCGCATGCTTTCCTGCCAGTGATCTGAGCTGCCTCTGGCAAAACATGATGTCACAGTCACACCACAGAAGGATTTGCTTTGAGATCAGTGACATCATAAAGAAAACAAACAGAAAAACACATAACCATGTGTCCACCCCACACTCAAACAAGTGTTGATTTAAACAACCATCCTTCAGAGAATCTATAGAGTGAATCGAGCAAAAACTAACAAAATCTGCCAGGTGTGGTGGCTAATGCCTGTAATCCCAGCACTCAGGAGGCAGAGGCAGGAGGATTGCTGAGTTCGAGGCTTGCCTGGACTACATAGTGAGCTCAGGGCCAGCCTGAACTATAAAGCTAGACCCTATCTCAAAAAACAAAACAAAACAAAAACAACTAACAAAATCACCCCAAAACAAAACCAAGAAGGAGCTGAGAACACTTAAAGACTGAGAACTGCACACTGAGACAGAGCAGAGAGAGGAGAGGCAGGTGTCCAGGCAAGAAGTGGACAGCAAAGCTGAACAGCACACAGATCAGAGGTTCTCTGAGCTGAGCACGGTGGCGCACATCTGTAATGCCAGCACTCTGAGAGGCTGGGACAAGTCAGAGCCCAGAATGGGCAGCTTAGGGACTTAACAAGAATCTTTCTTAAAATAAAAAGGGCTCATTGTGAAGATCCTGGGGTTCCGTCTCTCTCTCTCTCTCTCTCTCTCTCTCTCTCTCCTCTCTCTCACACACACACACACACACACACACACACACACACATGGTCTCTTAATTGCTCTTTCCCATCATGATATATCTAGATGTCCCCTTAAAGCCACATGTGCTCATAGGCAGGGCTTTTGTGAGTAACTGGATTAAGGACATGCAGTACTGACCATGATCCAGTGGCACTGGATTAGTCCACTGATGGGTTTATTGCTGGGTGTGATGTTGGGAAGCAAAGCCTGGTGTGAAGAGGTGGGTTGCCGTGGACATGGCCAGGGGGATGGATATGTATCCCTCCTACTCCTCTGAGCTCTGCTGCCTCCTAGCTGTCATGCTTTGAGCTGTTTCTGTTCTGTGACATCTCTCTGCTGTTCCAGCCCACTCCCTACAGACTGACACTTCTACAAACTGTAAGCTAATTAACCTCTTCTTTAACTTGTGGGTGGCAGGTATTTTGTCCCATTAACAAGAAAGTAACTAAAACACTTCTTATGCCCTGAAATTACCTGGTTCAATATCAAGGCTGAGTGTGCCCCCAAGGACTTAGGGTGCCAGAGGGCAGAGGCCTGGAGGGGACAGCAGGACAGGAGGATAGAAAAGCAACAAGAAGCCCCAGAGGAAGAAGAGGCACTGCCCCTGTACCCACCTTCATAACAGGGCTTCAAGTCATTCTGGACAGAGCTGGTGATGGATTCATAGATCTTCTTCTTCTTTCTGATGATGTAGCCTTCCAAGTCTCCTAGGACGGCGCTTATCTGAGGAGCCACATTAACACAAGATGTTTGTGACAATTTCTTTGGCAGAGGTGGGCCACGTGTGCCTGTGTGTGGCTACCACCTCGCCCACCTCATGCACAGCTGGCCATCTGCCCTCATGTCAGCCCTCAACTCAGCTGTTAGCTCCTCATAGACAGGAGCTCCCTTTTAACTATCTTCATGCTGGGCATGGTGGTATATGCCTGCATCATTCAGGAGGCTGAGGCAGGAGGATTGCCACAAATTAGAGGCCATCTGGGACACACAGTGAGTTCAAAACCAGCCCCTGTCTCTAAACGCTTCCTCATGCCTGGCTCCTGCACACCCCCCACTAAGCATGAGAAGTTAAACCAGGCACCAGCATGCCCTAGAAAAGGCTCTCTCCCCTGGAGAGGTGCCCACCATGGCCCTAGTATTGCTGTAAAATTTGGGCGATCCTGGTAATGCCTGACTTAAGTTGCATTGCTTTGGATTCTGTGTCACTATACAGCAAAAATGATAGGGAGATTGGTGCCAGTGTCACAAGGTAGTGCCAGCTTTTGTGCATCTAAGAATTCACTGAAGATTCTTCCTGGGCCCTAAGTGGACTTCATACTTGGCATGTACCTCTAGTTGTTTCATGTTGGAACAAAGCCCACATTGTGTCCTACACCTCTGGCGGTCTCCTTGGAGGAGATCCTGGACTGGGGGCAGTGGAAGTAGGAGAGACAGGCAACCTTCACCCCCTCCCTGGGAAGCCTCAGCTTCCCAAGTTCACTGACCTCTTTTCTTTAGAAGAAACTTACCTCCTGGATCAGGAAAGACTTTTTGTAGCCATCATATTTCCAACCATTTCTCATCCCAATTTCTGTCATTTTCTCTTGCAGGGAGTGCTTGAAAGCTTCTATGTGAGGCATCAGGGCCAAGCCCAGGGGGTTCCCAGACCTACCAAAAAGGCAATATAAAAGGTAAGGAGACAAAGGTAGCTAATGTCAGGCTGAGACAAGTATGAAACTGAATGGTATCCTTTCGTTCATCTTAGAGAGCAGAGGGATGAGATCCAACAGTGATCTAATTCCTGTGCTGGCCCAGATCTCTGACATAACCACCTACACAGTCAGTGTGATGATGCCCATTTTACAGATGAAAAAAAGTCAACGTTCAGGAAGAGTAGCTGATATGTCCGTGGCCACACAGCTAGTCAGAGGCAGGGCCAGGCTCGGTACTACTCTCACCTCAAAACTCTCCATCGTTCCCCTGCCAATGCATCCCCAATGCATCCCCACCCCACAAAGTGTTGCAGACGTCCCTGCCCAGTGCTAGTGGGCCATGAGTGGCACATGCTTTTGCCTTGCCTAATTTGGCTACATTGTTTTATATTAGGAGTCAGACTGAAGCCCTGTGTTAGTCAGCTTGCAGAGTTTCGGGCTAGTATTGCTCCTCTGCTAATGGCTGTCACCAAGGCCTAAACCCTGGTCTATGAAATGGCAGGGCCCAGCTGAATTATTTGCAGCTGAGGTCAGTGTGACCCCAATTAAAATCCTTACCTCTGAATTATCACTTTTCATTGATAAATTTCATTGAATTATCACTTTTCAATGTGAGCTGCTTGTCAATTGCACCTGGTCCAAGTACTGGTTTGTTCTATCCAAGCAATTAAGCAGCACTTACTCCCTAACCACCTGCCTGATGCCATCTTCCCAGGTGTTTGGTGGTATTTCACTAGATGGCCTCAAAGCATAGCCAGCTCCCTATTCCTTCTCATGATTGTATTCAATAAATAATGGATGCTCTTGGAGGCCTTTGTATTCATTGCCTAAAGTAGCACTGATCAGGATCCAAGACTCAACTTCACTACAAGTCTCATTTCTGTCTGTTCTTTAACCTTTAGCTTTGTGCTGTTGTGGCTCATAGGAGGCTAATACCTACTGCAGAGGTCTCTAGTGATATTTCCTTCTCCTTGTCACCTACAAGGAAGGATTTGAACTACAGGTAACATTTGGGTAATGAGAAGGGGAGTTATATTCAGCAGAACAAGACAATGAAGCAAGTTTCACAACATCCTAGGAGTGAGAAGCATAGGTCATTGAGCAGAGAGTTGGCTTCAAATCCTAGCTCTCCTCAGGAGCTGAGTGACCCTGGCAATTCTGGATCTTGGTTTCTTTATATGTAAAAAGAGGCATTTCCTAGCTATTGGGAGCATTCTGTAAGATAACGTGTGAGTCAGACATGGTGGCACATACTGTAACTTAGGAAGCAGGAGGATCATGAATTTGATTCCCACCTGGGCAACTTAGCAAGACCTTGTCCCCAAATAAATAATAAAATGGAACATCGCTTAGTAGTAGAATACTGTTGGCTCAATACCCTATACCAGTGATGGTGAACACTTTAGAGACAGAGTGCCCATGAGCACCCCAAAACCCACTTATTTATTGCAAAGTGCCAAGACTGGAATTAAGCCTGAATGCTCAGCTGCTGGGGTAATGCTGGGGTGTCTTGGCTCATGTGCCAACAGAGGGCTCTGTGTGACCACTGTAGCCCATGTGTCAGGGTTTGCCACCACTGCCCTATGGCAAAAAAAAAAAAAAATTTTTAAAAAGCACACAAGCCGGGCATGGTGGCTCACGCCTGTAATCCCAGCACTTGGGAGGCAGAGGCACGAGGATTGCTGAGTTCGAGGCTTGCCTGGGCTATATAGTGAGCTCAGAGCCAGCCTGAACTACAAAGCAAGACCCTGCTCAAAAAAAAAAAAAAAAAGCACACAGATGCTCAGTACAGTGCTCATGACATCTCAGTTGCCAGCCTCCCTGTCAGCCAGGCTGGCTCCTACAGAAGGCAGACACCAAGCCACAAGGCAGTGACAGTGGGAAAGGGAAAGCTGAAACAGGCAGGATGTGTTGATCACTACTGGGAAGAATTTGGAGTTTATCCTATGGAGCTACCCACAGGGGCAGGGCATGAAAAGGTAGAAGACATGGTCCTGGGTAAGTATAAGGGAAAGTGGGAGAGGGAGGGGAGGTGAGGAAGACAGCCCAAGTAGGGGAAGGGTTCAAGCAGCAGCAGGTGGCCACACAAGTGACAAGTTGAAGACAAGAAGACAGCCCTGGGGTTCAGGAGAAGCTCTTCTGTAGGCAGCCCATCCCCAGCTGAGGATGCGTGTGACCATGCACAGTCCTCAGCAAGCCAGTTCAAATTGCATTCAGAGAAGGTTCTGAAGGTCATGGGTTTACTTAATTCCATGCACTCCAATCCAAATACCCTGTCCTGGGCTCAGATCCCTAAGAACATTTATCCCCTGCTGCACGTAGGAGATATTTGAAAAATAATAGCAATCATAATATTAGTCTAAAATCAGCACCTCAGTCTATACTCCAGGTCACCATGGGAAATTTTTAAGTAAAGCAAACCAAGAAGGCTTTTGTGTCTTGCCAAGACTAAGCTTTCCTCTTGGAGCTATGAGCTACTCTTTACACTTCCAGATCCAAAATACAAAACTTAAAACTGATACTCTGGCTTGGAATTCTTCAAATGTTTGTTCACAATGAAAGATCTTCTTTACCTAAAAATGGCTCCGAAAACAGGGTCAATCTGGTCATAGATGGGCTGGGTGATGGCTTCATTCAGGTCGATTCTGGCCAGAGTCCTGGAGGCATAGATGCCATTTTTCAAGCAAACAGCTTTCAGGGTCTGGTGAAAGCCTTGGTTTCCTCTACTTCTCTAGACAATTAAACAGTGAGTTAGCTGAGTTAGAAGGTATCCTTAGAAAGCCCTGATTAGAAGTGCATTGCCTCTGGCCAAAGGCCATTACTGAAGATCAAAGGAAGGAGTAGACAACATGGTTTTGAATTGGCCATTAACCTAGTTAGGGAAGATGGCAGTCACACCTCCACAGGGGCTGGGAGACCTTGTCTGGGGTATCCAAGGTGGTCTGGCTAGTTTCTGATCATAAGTCTTCCTGCACAGTTTTTCAATGTACTTTGTCAAGCTCTGATACTAGACTGTTGGCTTCCTGAGAAGAGAAATAATAGCCCCTCTGTCCTTATTCACAAACACTTGTTAAATGAGCAAGTTTGGAATGAAGGAAGAAGTGAAACATGCTATGACCCAACAGTAAGCATACGTCTTGAACTTTCTAAGAATACTTCCAAGTTTGCTTTTTGCTAGACAGTGAAGCACAATTTCACACACTGAAAACACAATTGGATTTGCTTATCTTAGTGAGATTTTTCCCCAAGAAAATAAATTCACAAACTAGAGGAAAAACATTATAGTATTATAGTCAGAGCTACAAGAAATATTAATCATTTTTAGCCAGATAATGAGCAGTAGTAAGAATAAAAATGTTGGCTAAAATTTTTAAAGTGAGCTCTGTGATCTTTAATTAGTGACATATGTTTTAAGGGAATATGTGCTGAGTAGCTGCATAGTACAATACAACTGGTACATATCTCTCTTTCCCTATATACAACATGGGCACACCCTCAAATTATGGCACACAATATAACAACATGGGCACACCCTCAAATTATGGTAAGTATATTCCAAAAAGTCATTTTAATAGTCTGATATAATGTATCATCTAAAAAAATAATTTATTTTATCATTCTCTTATTTTTAGACATTTAATTTAGGTTATTTTAATGTGTTAGTGTTACAGTCTATAATTAGAGGTCCCTCAAAGCCTCATGTGCTCATGAGTGGAGGTTTGAGGAGGTGATTGGATTATGGGGGCCATGATACTCATCAGTGAATTAGTCCACTGTTGAGTTTATAAGTAAATGGAATGTTGGGAGGTAGAGCCTGGTTGGAGGAGATGGGTCACTGTGAGTGTGGTGTGGAAGGATTTATTTCCCACCCTCTTCCCTTGACCTCTCTGCCTCCAGCTGCCTGAGCCATGACCTGTTTCTCTGCCATGCCACGTGCCTTGGAGCCATCCAACTATGAACTAAAACCTGGACAAATTTTGATCTAAAATAAACCTTTCTTCCTTAGAATCATGGGCATCAGGTATTATGTCTCAGCAATAAAGAAGTAGCTAAGGGAGTTAGGAGATGATGTTAGTATATAAATGTCTGCTTATCTTTATGATCACAAAGGAATGTTTTATGAGATGGGGACACTTTGCACAGGCTACAGTCAGAGAGAAAAATAAAGGGTGGGTGAGGGAGGGGACCACTGTAGCAGGGCTCCACAGACAGCTGACTTTCCTTCCATAGCAAACTGCCTCTTCTGTCTTCCTTGTCTCCTTCACACTCATCCACTCGTTTTTGTGGCCTTTGACCATATGAAGAAGGATTCACTTTGCTTTCTGTTCCTACATGTGCTGGTACAGTGGCTGAAAACAATGCTGAATGTTTATTAGACCCAGATTCCATAGACCTGGACTTGGGGCCGGCTGGGCTGGCCCAGGCGCCTCGGGAGGTTCAGCCAAGTGCAGCTGGATTTCCCATCATCTGAATAGGGCCAAAGGATCTGATCAGGGCTGAGTTTGAACCCCACTGGAGGCCCAACCCTTCTCCACACAGCGTCTTGCAGCAGCTTGACTTTGGCATAGAGCCTGGCTCCTCATGAGCAGGAGTATCAAAGGGCCATCAGTGGCCACTGATAACCTGGCTCAGAAGCCACACACTGTCCACTCTGTAGCTCTCTCTTGGTCAGAGACTCTGTGGAAGGAAAACCTACAAGGGAGCCCCAGGAGGCGAGGACCCCAGGGAGGCAGATCACCTCAAAGCCTGCCCACCACTGCCACCAATGAGCACTTCCTGTAGCCAGACCCACTCATCACTTCTGACACCTCAGGAGCATCTGATGACTTCCTTCTTCACAAACCTTCTTGCCTTGGTTTACATATAAGAAAAGAAGGAGTTCAAGCGACAGTTAGACTGAACCCCTTGCAGGCTTGCAGATATGTGTTGTCCTCAGAGTGTTGGCTCCTCCCTCCATTCCTCTGTCTACCAAACACCACTGATCCTTCACTGGCACTTGGCTTCTCTAAATAATAATACTGGAGCTGCCACTTCACGTTGTTGTGAAGGTTGAATAAGGTACTATACAGCATCCACATCACAGTAGATGGCACTGTCCAGTACCACTTATTCTCAATGGGCAGTAGGTCCTCCAAAGTTTACATATTGAAGTCTAACCCTTAAGGTGACCTTATCTGAAGATGGGGCCTCTAAGGAAATAATTAAGGTTATGTGAGGTCACAGGTAGCCCCTGATTCTCTAGGACTGGTATCCTCATGGGAAGAGTTATGGAAGTGGGGAAACACGGAAGAGAATCCTGTGTGAGAGCACATTGAAAGACTGTGGTCTGTAAAGCATGCAGAGGGGCTGCAAGAGAAACTGGCCCTGCCAGGCCATGCTTTTGGACTTCCAGCCCTACCTGTAAGAAAGGAAGTCTGTCATTTAAACCACATGAACTTCTTTTTCCTCCTCTTAGTCTTAGATTAATTCGTGCACTTATATTTGCATCTCTCAGAAATCACATAAGACTAAGAAATAACACAATTTGCACCCCAAGGGAATGGTTACAAGATGCTTTCTCCTTGTGTCAAATAATCATTTGACATCAAAGCCACAGGATTAGCAGTGCAAACACTTAGCACTTCTGTCCTACCAGAAGAAAACCAAGAGGTTGTAATGGGCTTGAGGTCTTAGGTGGTTCAGTGCCTGGACCAAGGCTCCACAGGGGACATGGGAGTGCTTTCCGTGGGACCCTAAATCCCAGCTCTGTCTCTGCTGAGCCGTGGCCTCACCATGATCCCCAAGGTGCACAGGTGGGGCCCCCACCCAGCCACGTGTGCTTTTGTACCTACAACCTTATAGAAAGCAGTGGGACAGTGAAACAGGAGCTTGGGGATCCAGCTGACCTCACAGATTTCCAGGAACAGGCTACTCACCACCAGGCACATCCCGAGGAGGCGTCGATAGGAAGCCTTGGCCGCTAGGACCCCTTTTTGCAGGGGCCACTCCACGTGGGCGAAGCACCGCTTGATGGCTGCCTCCAGCAACTCTGCCTTCTCCTCTACAAATCTCCGCAGGCTGCTCATATGCAGGTGTTCATTCTAGGGATGAGAGCAGGGGTGCATCAGGCCAGACCTTCCTGAAAGGCCTGCTCTACAAATTCTGCTGCTTTATATTTGTCTCTGACACAAGCCTTGGCTTGAGGTTATCAACTAAATCAACCTGTCCTTATTTTCCCCAGAAAGTGACCCTCCATCAGCCAGTCTCCTTCAGCTGCAGGGAACTGCAGTGTAGCACAATAGAGGCCCACTGCCACTTCTTTGGGTGTAAATTCCATCAGACTGTGTGAGGAAGTAACAATCCAAATTAACAACCCACCAGTTATTAGAAGATTTCTCCAAGGACATCTGAGCTGATAGTGTCTAGTAAGCTTTAACTTTGCATAAAACAGTTTTCAAGGATAATGTTTCTCAGATTAAAACACAAGTCACCTAGGGAACTTAGAATCCAGGGAGCAAGATTCTACATTGTAGCCCCAGATGGGTTTGGGCTCCAGGGCCTTGACCACACTTTGAATAACAAAGCTATGGGACCACAAAAATAAGGCCTGAATCTCTCCTTTATTTAGGAATGCTTCGAGAGAGACACTTACAGTCCTGCATCACCAGCAAGGTTTCAATCAGTAATGGATGACATTCAGGTGGTGGTGAGCTGCAAGTGCCCAAGTGTGCCAGCTAAGGGCATGTTTCTCGGAAGGCACCACACTAGAAGTGCAAGGGAGGAATCACCAAGGACAGGGCCGGCCCCCCAGAAACCCAAAGCAGCCTCACCTGCACCACTGTCACTGGTGTCCTCCTGGTAGCTGCCCCTGCACTTACTGATAGTCCCCAGTCGTACTGACCTCCCTGCCCCTGTGCCTCTGCCCTGCAGTTCTCTTTCCTGTCCTTCAAGGCTAAGCTCCAAAGTCACTCACTGGAGTGTTTCCCCAACTCCCTAGGGTGTTCCTTCCATCCCTGTGGTGTGGCATTACCCCTGTCAAGGTCACTCTCAGCCCCTGCCCTGTCCTCCCCTGGATGAGTCACTCCCTGAAGGGGCAGACTGGTGTTATGTTGTTTATCTCACAAGCAGAAGGCAAAGGTGCCTGTAGAATGCACACATTGCTGACAACCATTAGCTAATGTTAGCATGTGGGTCTTAATCAGACAGAAAGCTCTGGATGGGGTGTGTGACCTCACACAGGGACTTTTGCCTTGCTTCTTACAGCATCACTGCTAAAGCAAGTGAGCTGGGCAGAATGATGCTGACAAGAACCTTGACCTCTACCATCCCATGAGCTCCAGGAAGGAGGAGTTCCAGAGTTTATGGGACTATTTCACTTCAGGTTTCATGGGGAAGTTCCTAGTTTTCCCCCAGTGAGAACTTGGCAAACCATACCATTCCCCCTGAATTCCCATCAGATTTTTTTGGATTCATGGTGTCACTGGTGACCAATAGGAAGAAAGATACGGAGAGAAAAATCTAAGGGCAGGACTCTCTTATGTCTCCCTCTATAAATCACTGTTGAATAGACAAAAAAATGACGACAGAGCAGGGAGCTGGGTATAAAGGAATGGTAAGAAGGAGAGAGCTAGCCTGCTGTGGTACACACCTGTAATCATAGCACTTTGGGAGGCTGAGGCAGGCGAATCCATCAAAAGTTTAAGCCCCATAAGGGCAACTTAGCAAGAGGCTGTCTCAAAATAAAAAATGAAAAAGTACCAAGGAATGTAGCTCAGTGCGAAGGTCCTGGGTTCAATTCCTGGCACCATAAAGAAGAGATTGGGGATGGCACTCGATATGAAGAAATGCAGGGGTCATCTGACACTGAGATGCCACGTTTGACTTCCTATTGATTCTTAAAAGTAATGTCTGTTTATTTAAGATCACTAACTATCCAAATCCTCAAGTTTTGGTTTCCATCACTATCCTTTAAAAAATGATCAATAGCATACATTTTTAAGTTTGACTTTTCAGAATTCAAAGGCACTGACAAAGCTCCCGTCTTCCAACTTTCCATCAAAGAACTAAGGCCCATGTTGTAGGCCAAGGAATTTTGAGGAAAGTTGCGGCAGCTCCCTCCGGAGCCATCACAGGAGTGCCTATCAGTGTCCTCTGTGTCACCTGTGGCCTAGCTCTGGCTGCAGGGATAGGACTGAGCCCCCAGGCACCTGCGCATGTGACTAAGGAAAGAACAGCCCTCTGGCAGCACTTCCGGCTCCAATTGCAAAATGCCTCGACCATCCTTGGGTTTGTGAAATCTACCAACCACACACAACCCACATCTGATTCATTTTCCATCTACGCTTCCAAAAGCAGTCTTGTGTTGGGCAGACAGGCAAATTTCACCCAGAAGAACTTTTTCAGGAAGTTAGAAGGTCAGACCTCTCCCCAGCTATTTCGAAGGACAAAAGTCAAATTAGAAAGCTCAGATTCCAGACATTTCATTTCCATTTTTGTCTCACACAACTAGTCTATAACCAGGCATACGATGAAAAAGATGGTGAATTTTGTTCTCTAGGCCACACTTAGACACAAGTTTTTGATGAAGGCACTCAGCCAAACTAAAAAGTTCCAGCCAACATTGCTTATTTCCACATGGAAATCAGATCTGCAGTGTCTGCCTCTCCTCATCAACCCTGTTCCCTCCCAACCTTTCCCCATCCCCATTCTGGGACCGGACCCATGACCTCCCACAAGGCCTATTGCTGAACTTTCTCTCCCTTCACCCAGCACAAGAAGTCAGACCATTTGACTGCACAGCTCTACTGGGTGAAAGCAAGTGTGGAAATAAACGAAGATCAACGAAGTGACACAGCAAAGAGAGTTGTTCGGCCTGTCGTGGCATGGGGGTGGGGTACAACCGGGATCTGTACTTGACAGAAACTCAAAGACAGGCAGAGAAGTGAAAAAGCTTTAGAATGGGCTGTTGGCCTGAGGCAGCCAGAAGCAGACTACCTGCAAGTGGGGCATCTTTTCTGATTTGGCTTTGTTTGCTGGCTTTAAACTAGAAGCAGAGACAAAAATAAGAGAAGCGGTGAATCCAGAACTGGGCATTTGGACCTGGCTGTTCCAGGAGTCTTGGTGTGACCTTCTGGACTGTTACTAGTCACAGGCAATCCGAGCCCCTGCAGGAGTGACTTGGCTTTCTAGGCCAGGCATTAGAGGTGAGGGGTGGTTTGTTGGGCAGGTTGAACAAGTCTGAACACCAGAGTTCTGTTTTTATATATGGCCTGGCTGTTCTTTGTGTATTTTCTCCTACAAACAAAGCAGTTGGTGATTGCTCAAGAGGACTAGTTTTTCTCCATAACCCACGCAAGTCTCTATGCAATAGAATATCCCTCTTTGACTAGGTTTTTTTCTTAAGTCATCCATCAAAGAGATAAATTTGCCCATTCCTATGAGAAATGTAATTTTAGCTGGTTGTTCAAAAGGTCTGCATTCTAGACACTGAAGATAAATACCAAAACTTGTTGGTGAAACTCCCTCTCAGTTTCCTTCCTCTCACACTATTTTATTATCCTGTCTCTCTGAGTTGGAGACTTTGAGTGAAAGCCACGGGCAGATGAAATGTTTGTAGAGCATGGGCATAAACGCACCTCCCCAAGATAACCCAGAACCCTCTATATTCACTGCATATGAACCATCGCTTAGAGAGAAAGTGACCACAATTTTTGTATATTTTTTCTTGGCCCATCTGTCCAGGTAAAATTCTCTAAAATTTTGTTTTATAAGATAAAATAGTTCTTTTATCCAGTTTTCACCCTTTCATTATTTTCCTGTCCTCTTAGCATCTCTGGGATTTGTTTCTTCCTTTAATGTGAAAAGAAAAATAAAGTCCCATGTTGATTTTCTAACACGGTAAAGGGACCGTTCTGCCCCAGTAGGACAGATAGTAGGGGCAGCCCAGTGGCTTCATTACCGGCAGGTTTTCCATGGAGTTAAAATTGTCTGTGAGAAGCAACAGGCCAAAGGCTTCAGTAACATACTTGGTCACCATCCTCCTCTTTTTATCCAGCAGTCTTTTCCTGATGTACGCCCTTAACTTTGGGATTTCTGGAATTCACAGGCAAGACAAACAATTAGAAAAGCCAGAAGATTGTAACTAATAGATTCACAAAGTTGAAAGACTAGAGCTGTGGTCTGGATGAACTATAGATGAGGATGAGGGTCCACATGGGCTTGCTGCCTGCTAACAACTTCTTGTAGAAAACTTTCTTCATGTCTAGGATCAACAGCAATGAATAGTAGATCAGTAGGGCTGGATATTAATTCTATTTAATTGTTCAAAACAAAATTCACAGAATAGTGAATGGGCACTTACCTTTGGATTGGTCCACACTGCAGATTGAAACAAAAGTACTTATTTCTAGTCTCAGCTCTTAGGCCCCCTAAATGTTTCTATCTATGTCAAGTAGCCCTTAATATCAGCATAGACCAGAGCTTACCTTTGTGGTAACCTTTATTAGGGTCAATGACAGATGTCACCTACACTTTTCCCATTATTCTTGTACATGGCAGATTTAAAAAATATTCCCACATATTCCACACTAATTATACCTTTGACTCCCTTGTTCCAGGGGTTCCCCTGATTCTGGGAACATGTCACACCTTCTGTTTCTTAAGCTCCATTCCATACATTCTATCCCATATTGTACTCAGAGCCAGCACCATTTTACTATGTCTGGCTTTTCCTCTAATTTTTGAACATAGGTTAGTGTTTACTCCTTATCTAGATTTTAAGTTTCATGAAGAAAGGGATTGTGCCTTCTACTTTTTCTGCCTCAAAGTATATAAGACACTCAGAATCTACATCAGAACCTTATTTACTCCATAAATGAGTGTGTAAGGAATTTCAAGGTACATACTAAGGACATTGCAAGCTGATCCCTTGAGCTTTGCTACCCATGGTAAGATTGGGAGGAAAACTGAATAGAGATTAATCATGGTCCCAGGATCCCCAAGATTGCAGGGAGAAAAAGAAGAAAGAAATACATATGTGTGGTTGCAAAATATGGTATTTTAAGTTTTTTAAATTATTATAATAAAAGATACATTTTCATGAATCTCCTTCAAAACATCCCCTCATTTCTAACACACTTGTCCCACTGCTCTTGCCATTTTCTGAAGCAGTTCTGAAGTCCTCTTTTGTGTGTGTCTTTACTTGTGCTGTTGAGGCTGCCGTGGTGATCTGAACTGATCCAAAATGTCTCCCTTCCATGGTCATTTTGACTCCAGAGAAAAGCCAGATGCTGCCCAGTGCTGTGTCCAATGTTGTTGGATGGACAACATCCAGCGAAGGATGGACACTCTGTCATGTTTTCACGAGCAGCACCCTTCACCATATTTTTTACCACAGCTGGTATATATGTTTGCTAACAGGTACATGAACTGTGTCAAGCTGGAGAAAAACAGTTGTGCGGCCCCCAGAGCTCTACAGCAGGCTACTGAAAGTGCCAAGCTTAGAGCTGACCATGTTAGTGGCAGACATAAGGAACATAAGTTACCTGTTTCCTCCTCAGCAAGGACAGCCTGCTGCCAGTACTCGTGGGCACTGACCGTGTACACCAGGTCCGAGGCTTCCAGAATCTTGGAGTCAGCTGGGAGTTTTCTCTGAAATGAGAGGCACACACTGGGAAGAGACAGCTCCTTCAGCAAAGCACACACCAGAGCCTTGGCAAATCCCAGCCCATCTACTTTCTGTTTTCTAGGGCCCCAGAAAGAGCATAATTCTAAATGTCCAGTGTTGTCGTCTATTGTTAGCAAGGTCAATTTCTGTTTGGTTTGGTTTCATTTTGTTTTGTTTGGGTTTGGCTCTTTTGAGTTAGGGTCTTGCTATGTAGTTCAGGTTGGCCTCAAACTCCCAAGCAATTCTCCTGTCTCAACCTCCAAGTGCTGAGATTATGGGCATGTGCCACCATGCCCAGCTAGTAAGATCAGTTGTGAGGCAACTGATTCACAGAAACTAGTCTCCTGGAAATTAAAAGTATCAATTTTAGAAGGAAGTGTAGAGAGAAAATAGTTTAAAAGTATATGTCAACATTCAGAGAAAGAAAGTACTATGTATGACTCTTTTATGGGACAAAGAAGCATGGGCAAATGGTAGGGCACATGTTTAGCATGCATATGGGCCTGGGTTCAATCCCTGGAACTGAATGAAAAGCAGACAGGTAGCAGTACATTTCTGGCAAAAACAGAAGCATTCACAAGATAGCTCACAGTCACATGGCTTCCCAGCCCTGCTTCTGGGATGTTACACTGTAGCTTGAGATTGGTAGTGGTGGGAGTGTTTACACCACAGAAATTAGCAAACAGTCCACATCAGAGGTTTTTATTACTCGTTAAATATAAATTTGGGTTTTAAACATCACTTGTACAACAACATTGGACAAAGGTCTAAACAGAGCAAAAGTTTCTTAGCCAAGAGGCTAATGAGTTATCATGTACATTTTAATGCAAAGCAGTGCATTTAGGGTGTTATGGTTTCAACTGTCAAAAGATTCAGAATTAAAAAGAAAAACAGGGCCAGAGGATTAGCTCAGTGGTTCCGGCGCCTGCCTCACAAGTGCAAGGTCCTGAGTTCGATTCCGGTAACCACATACAATGCTGGGCATGGTGACTCACGCCCACCAGCAATCAATACCACATACCACAGTGCCAGGTGTGTTGGCTCATGCCTGTAATCCCAGCACTCGGGAGGCAGAGACAGAAGGATTGCCGAGTTCGAGACTTGCCTGGACTACATAGTGAGCTCAGAGCCAGCCTGAACTACAAAGCAAG
>PVIC010022080.1:0-11534 GCA_004025085.1 Thryonomys swinderianus
AAGGAAGGAAGGAAGGAAAAAGGCAAAGCTAACTTTCAATACAGAAACAGGAAGCATTATAACCTTTTGTGTTTAACTAGGGTGACAAATAATTAAGACCAAAGTAATCCATGCAAGTTATCTTTAAGGTATACATAACCTTGAAAAAAAGAAAGAATACCCTTACTGACCTCTGATACTATGACAGTAAACTGCGTACTAAAATACCTTAATTGTCCTAGATGCCAAGATCTGGCTTGGCAAGCATCATGCCACTGACATGCTTTTTAGCTCTATTTGTAACTAAAAGTGATTTGCGGTTCAGTGACTGAGTACTTCAGTGTGACTTGTTAAGCTGTGTGATTAACTCTGAGGTTGAATTTAAGCAAATTCTCTACACCCAGTCACACTATCAGCACAAGCAGGACAGTAGTGGAGCAGTATGAAAGGTGGGTCTCTTTAAAGTCTTCATTTTACTGTGGGATATATTAAGATGACAGACCTAAATTTCAACTGGGTTAATGAGTTAGAATAGATTTGTTTCCCAAATTTAGCACACAAAAATTTCTGTGGATTAGAGAAACTTCAGATGTGAAGGAAAAATAAACAACAAAATCAAAGCTTGAGCTCAAATAGCTAGCCTACAGCTCTAAAAACTGTCATGCTACAAGAGCATTTAAATAAGATGAACTCTGAAACAAACTTATGAAGAAAATGGTGTTTTGAATTGAAGTTAACCAACTGCTGCATAGAAAATACACTAACATACAACAGTCAAGTTTAAGCCGGTGCATAGAGAAGATAAAGCACTTATGGTAACTGCAAAATGGTAGTAACAAGTCCATAAGGTTTGTAAGACCTAGCATGGGTTTGTAAGGGAGAAAAACTGTAGTAGAAATGGTTGAGGGATGGGAAAAGCTTGGAGAAGACAAGGCAGAAGCAAGAAAAAAAATCTTCAATTGTATAAAATTCACAAGCCAGTAAAGTATAAAGATACCACTGAAAAAGTTAACTCTGTTCCAAATACCCAACAGCAAACCAAACCAGAATCATGAGCCTTTGGCAGACAATTTTAGAAATTTGGATAAGATATTACAGTTCTTAATAATTCACAAACAATATATTATATGCTATATTTATATTAAATAATGGGAAACCAATCCTGTACGTGTGATGGTTACAATGTGTTAGCCAATGACAGCACAAGGACATCAAGCTAAACGAATGCTGGTGTTACCAAAACAGTGCTCATTTATAAACGACTGTCACTGTCACCGATCCGCGCTTTAACAGTCCAGTGATCATCTGTGAAGGGAAACAAAGGTCTCCAGCTTTTCTGGAATGTGCCCTTTATAATGTATTCTATGATTCACAATGACACGTGCAGCAAGACACTGCAGTGTGGTATGATTTATGGGCTGGATCAAATTTTTAGCTATTTCCTTCTCGTCCAACAAGTCGCTAGCAGTTTGTTTGTGCAAGTTTGTGGCATCAAAATGTGCACCTGATTTAATAAGGAGATTCATGATGTCTGGATGGTTGTTCAAAGCAGCGATATGTAGGGGACTATTGTCATCAGAGTCTCTGACGTTCACATCAGCACCACATTCTATCAGTATCGCAGTAACTTGCAGGGAAGGAAATTTGCAAACTGGGTACCGCCCTACACACGTAGTATTCTTGTCCACAGCAAGATGTAGAGGGCTGAAGCTATTCTTTCCTCTTGGATGCAATTTAAGAAACCGGTAGATAGTTTGCTTTTTGAAATGGTCCTGTTCTAGAGTACAGGGAACTTTTTCTAACAAGCAGATTAAATGCAAAATGATAGAAAGAGCCTTATTTAACTGTAATGGGTCAGCAGGACACTGAGTTTGTTTGATAGCTCGCTCAATTTCAAGCACACTTTTACAAAGAATGCCCATAAGATCATCAAATGTAACAGTAGTACCCAGCAGGCCTTTGGCTCTATCCTGTAGCATAAAGGAGAACAGTTCTGCAAAAGATAATAAGCTGCTGGCAGTCATTGGACTTAGAGGGTCCAAATTATTCTGCTGCATATCCAAAGCATACTTCCATAGGTTGATGCATCGTTTGAAATTTCCAGAGTCTGCATAGACAGCTCCACGGTATCTAATATAGTAAGAGGTATCAGGATGAGAAGGACCAAGAATACGTTCTCTAATTAATAGTGCCTGCATTCTCATTTCATCTGGATCAGCAATAAGACCTTCTAGCTCTTCTGCACTGTTTACCTCCTTGGCATAATCATAAGCCATTATTAATGTTTGTGGAACTGGTTTACTGATTATATTAGTCCTATCACTGTACCTCATGTTCATTGCCTTTTTCCAGTACTTCAAGGCCCCAAGTAGATCTCTCTTTTTGTCTACAAATGTGGCTCCTAGAAGCTCCAGAGCATTGATACGTTCTGTCTTGCTGGTCTGTGCATGGTGTGTCAAGAAATCCACAATGTTTGTGTGACCAGTCACACTTGCTGAGAGAAGGGGAGTCATGCCATAACCGTCCTTCTCCATCTTGGCACAATACATAAGCAGCATCTTCATGATATCCAAACTTCCAGATTCTGCACAGTCATGCAAAGCCGTATTACCTTAAACACAGGGAGAAAAAGAGAATAACATACTTTGAGGGGTCAGGATATCCTATAAGACTTATATGTAATTCAAAATTTAAACAAAAGCAAGCAACTCTAAGTCACCCTTAAGTAAGGCATATTTTGACTACAAAGGAGAAAATAATTATCATCAGCATTTAAAGTTACTGTCTAATATATAGCAGAAGCTAAAGAAAATACTTACTAAAATTACAGAATAAGTAACATGACCAAATTAGGAATAAAAAGAAAAGATACCCCAAATAAAATGAATCCATATCCTCTCAGTAGTTTTCATTAATGTTTATGACTATAAACAGATGAAAGACAACCAGTTACTCAAAATTTTGCTGACACTTAACTTTCTGGATCAGCTTCCACATTTATAAATGAGGAAACCAGTCTTAATATCTAAAATCATTCTGCTTGATTCTAACAGTGGTCAGCAATCACTTTTTCAAATTTGTGAATGTCAGGTCAACATTTGTTATTTTAGCCAAACTTCTTGGTTATCCAGTACTTTCCCCAAAAAAATTCTCATAGGGAAGTAAGTCCACTGCAATCTGAAAAATATGTGGGTGATTTAATATGAACTTTTAAAGAAGACATCTGAAGTGCCCCTTCATAATGGATTACTTCCCACTATAATTTAATTTTAAACATTCTTGTTAGATGTACTGAATCTTCTAACACTGTCCTGTTCTTCCCACACAAATTAAAAGTGACAATAGTGCCAGGCGTGGTGGCTCACGCCTGTAATCCCAGCACTTGGGAGGCAGAGGCAGGAGGACTGCTGAGTTCCAGGCTTGCCTGGGCTACATAGTGAGCTCAGGGCCAGCCTGAACTACAAAGTGAGACCCTGTCTCAAAAAAAAAAAAAAATTGACAACAGGCAATGACACATCAGTAACTCTGTACTAAATATACTAAGCTACTATAAACATTAGATGTTGTACCTAGCTAATGAACATTTTTACTCATAGAAAAAAATTATGAAAACCTTTGACATTTACGTACAATGTTTGTAGAAAATTTCAATAGTGAATCATTTTTGGCATGCCTGAAGGAGAGTTAACACAAGCTGAGAAAGCCTTCCATAGGAAGATCTACTTGCAATGTTGACCCTTGTCTGGTACCTAAAAATGTGGCTGGTAAAGAGTTTCCTAAACTGATAAAACCTCCCCTGAATGCTAACAGTGGCTCACAGTAACAGTAAGGCAGTTTATGTTAAACAGGCCCTTGGTTTCTTGGGTTCACTGGGCAAGGTTCCTTCCCTATGTGAACTTCAGTGCTGGTCTATCACAGGTTTCCCCCACATGTATTTTCAGTTGTAGAGAAGAATGTGCTGACCTGAGAAGGAAAGAGCTTTCCTGAGAAGGAAAGAGCATAGAAATGCTGACCTACACATTTTTTAAACCCTACCTGTGCCTTCTCCTCTTATAACCTATGTGTCTAATAACATCAGTGTGAAAAACTGCCATGATTACAATTGTACAGTAAGGAGTGAGGCACCTCTGAACACTAAGAGTAGTTTAGAGTACCCCTGTATAGAATATATATATACTCTGACGTGGCTTATACCTGAATACTTCGAATAACATCTCTTTACTACTAAAATTATAGAAAATGTGTTATCAGATGTTAGGACTTTTAATCCTTCCTTGTGTCATTTTCCACATCTACAGGGACTACATAACTATTCTGGCTATATTTATTCTGACCCAGAATTTCAATCTACAGTGAAATGGTCCCTGTTTTAACAATGTGTAAAGTAATCAAGCACTGACGGCACTCAAAATTTATAACTCTTGATGTTAATTTGTTTGAAATTTCAACTAAAAATCCCTATTTCAAGTGTATTTACTAATAACTATTACAAAGTAAGTTTTTTCATTCCTTTTTTCCCCAAGACACAGGCAATGAACTCGAAAGAAATCTGAATAGAAAGAGAAGACTTGAATGCCATTCTCTATTCAGAAAGACAAAGTCAAGAAGGCAGCAAAAGCTAGTTTTAAAACTACTGAATTTCTTTATTTCTGTAAAAACAAGAATATATAGGGCTGGAGATTTAGCTCAGTGGTTCCAGCACCTGTCCCCCAAGCGCAAGGTCCTGAGTTTGATCCCCAGAAACCACATAAAACGCTAGGTGTGGTCCACCAACAATCAGTGCCACATAGCACAGTGCTGGGAGTGGTGGCTCACGCCTGTAATCCCAGCACTCGGGAGGCAGAGGCAGGAGGATTGCTGAGTTCCAGGCTTGCCTGGGCTACATAGTGAGCTCAGTGCCAGCCTGAACTACAAAGCGAGACCCTGTCTCAAAAAAAAAAAAAAAAAGAAAAACAAGAATATATATATTTTGAATACACCCACATACAGAAAAATAAAGTGGGCCACAAAAAAAAAAAATTCTAAGAACTAGGGAAGTTGAAAAGTGTATTTTAAAAAAATTTCTCAACAGGATTTAGGGATAATGGAGAGACCATAGCCAGAAGAAAACTGGAGAAAGCCTAGAACTTAAGGACATTTTCCCATAATAATCTTCACCAATTCTGGAAGACACAGCTTAAAAACTCAAAAAGATCTTTCATTTTTTGTTTTGTATATTGGAAAGTTAAACCCATGGCCTAGTGGTGTCAGATACTCTACCACTGTGGTACACTCCCTACTCCCAAAGTGAGAACTTCTGTCAGCCTTGCAGAGCTAGAGGAAAAATTTGAAGTCTACAGCTCACCCAGAAGCTGTCTTTCAAACTCTTGTTACTATGGGTTATAGCTTCACAGGAATGCAACCTAGGGAGTAAAGGCTTGATTATAACTTTACAGGGAGGCACCCTAAGGACTAAAGGTAAACCACAAATAGACAAACCAAGTGAAACTGAATTTAATAAAATAACCCTGTACTGCTATGTGTGTAATAAAAAGCCCAAAACAAAAATAAACACTATACATTATCACACTCGTTCAAATAATTTTTATATTGATATATTGAAATAGCAATATATCCGATTAAAAATAACAGAAAAAAGAATCTGAACACAAAAGCCAAGAGAAACAAAAGCTGATAGAAAAGCTGGGAGAGATAATACTATTATCATAGATTTTCAAATAATTATGCTTAGTATATTCAATTAGTTTTTAATTGAGAATTCAACAATGAATCAGAAACTACAAAAACAATCAAATGAACATTTTAAAACTAAAAAACACAATGGGGGGCTTCAAAGGTACATTATTCACAGCTGAATAGATACTCTGAACTAGAAGATAGGCCAGATGAAATCTACACAGAAAAAGCATGGGTGGAAAGCAGACCATACGAGATATGAGGGAACAATGCTGAGTTAACACAGCTAAATACAGGATTCCAGAGAAAGGAAGGAGCCATGACAGCTTTTAAAAAGATAAAGTCTGGGCTGGAGGGTTAGCTCAGTGGTTCGGGCGCCTACCTCACCAGCGCAAGGTCCTGAGTTCGATCCCTGGTAACCACATACAATGCTGGGCGTAGAGACTCACGCCCACCAGCAATCAATACCACATACCACAGTGCCCGGCGCAGTGGCTCACGCCTGTAATCCCAGCACTCAGGAGGCAGAGACAGGAGGCTTGCCTGGACTACATAGTGAGCTCAGGGACAGCCTGAACTACAAAGTGAGACCCTGTCTCAAAAAGAAAAAAAAAAAAGATAAAGTCTGAGCTGGGGATATAGTTCATAGAGTTTGTGTCTAGCCCGTACCTAAAACAAAACAAACAAAAAACAGATAATAAAAGCTGAGAAAATTTTGAAGCTGATGAAAGGTTATACTATAAATTTTGTTTTACAAGCATCAGAAGTGATAAATAGAAAACCACATTGAGGCACACCACTACAAAACTACTGGAAGTTAAGGACAAAGAGAAAAAATTTAAAATCAGAAATTGGAGGGGAGTCACCTGCAGAAAAACAATGTTTAGATGAACAGCAAAGTTCTCACCTGGGAAAACAAGCCAGGAAACAAACAATGATAACTAAAATTACTATGGGAAAATAACTGCCAACTTAGAATTCTACATCTGTATTATGAATAAATGTGAAATAAAGACTACTTCAGAGTAAAGAAAAAAGGTAAACTAAAATATTTACTAGCAGATCAGAAGGATGATGAACTACCTGGGAAGCTGGCAAGGATACAACAGTGGATAAATTAAACAAATACTGACTTGAAGTACTATACATAGAAATCAAATACTTAACAGCAACAGAATTAAAGTGAGGAGAGTAACTGATGTTAAATGTTCTAAGATCTTTGAATTGTTACAAAGTAAAATATGAAATTTTTGTTAGTCCTTGATAAGTTGAAATAGTACTATCTAATCAATAAAATACTTCAAAGGTATATAAATTACTACATTTCTCTGTAATATAGAGGAAAAAGTTAAACAAAAAAAATTCAAAGATAACAAAAATGAATACAAAATAGTACAAAAAGTATCAGAAGATAGCCAGATTGAAATCCAAATATATAACTAATTATATTAAATCCAGATGAATATACACTCCCATTACAAAATAAAAATTGACTGAAAACATACAGTTAGAAAAAAGACACAGTGCACGCAAGGTAAATATAAGAATAGAGAAATTCTGAAAGTGAAAAGATGAGGAAAAACACACTGTACAAAAACTAACCAAAATAAAGCTGTTCGATATTAAAATAACAAATACAGTTTAAGGCAAAATACTAATCAACACTAAGGACAAACTTCATAAAAAAATTAAAAGTGCAAAGATACAATACTACTAAATTTGTCACCCAACTGTAATATAAGCTCCAACTATAAAAACCAAAAATTGACAGAATTACAAGGAAAAATCAAACACATCCATAAACAGTAAAACTGAACTTTTCTCAGATAGATAAAGAAACTTAAAAATATACTTGCTTGGGGCCGGAGATTTACCTCAGTGGTACCTGGTTGATCTCTAGCAACTACATATAACAATAGCAAGTATGGTGACTCACATCCATCAGCAATCAATACCATAAACCACAATGTTGGGCGTGGTGGCTCACGCCTGTATTTCCAACACTTGGGAGGCAGAGGCAAGAGGATTGCTGAGTTTGAGGCTTGCCTGGGCTACAAAGTGAGCCCAGGACCAGCCTGAACTACAAACTGAAACTGTCTCAAAAAACAAAAAAGACTCGACAGCTACAGAAAATTTTTTTTCCTCCAAGAATACACATAATAAACATTAACCATATAGGGCATTAAATCAATTTTAAGAGACATCAAAACTGCAATGAAGTTTTATATACACACATACACACACACACACACTAAGAAATACAATAGTAACTCATGGATTAAAGAATGCCTAACATAAATTAACTAGATGAAAATAAAGCTACTAAATAACAAACCCTGAGATATAGTAAAACTGTGCTTAAGGGATTGTGTGTGTTTGTGTGTGTATTTTTTTTTTTTTTTTTGAGACAGGGTCTCGCTTTGTAGTTCAGGCTGGCTCTGAGCTCACTGTAGCCCAGGCAAGCCTCGAGCTCAGCAATCCTCCTATCTCTGCCTCCCGAGTGCTGGGATGACAGGCGTGAGCCACCACGCCCGGTGATAATGTATATTTTTTAATGTACATATTCAAAAAGGGTTAATAAATAAATTCCACCTTAAGAAGTTAAGAGAAAAAACAATAAATAAGTCCAGAAGAATTAAAATTGAGCTATTATCAAAAGATAGGCTATCATTTTTTCTTTAAAACTGTACTTATTACCTGTTGCCTATTTTAATCTATTTATAACTAAAGTACAAGAGGTAAACTTATTCTACCTATAAGCATAATAGAAAGTAGTGGTAAAACATAAATTCACATTCACCAAATCTCACTTCAGCCTATTGATCTTTTTGTTTTGGGGTTTGTTTTTGAGACAGGGTCTTGCTTGGCTTTGTAGTTCAGACTGGGCCTGAACTCACTATATAACCAGGTTGGCCTCAGACTTGCCACAATCCTCCTGGTTCTGCCTCCCAAATGCTGGGATTACAGGCGTGAGCCACCACACCCACCTAGTTCCAGCTGGATTTCTTTTAAACCACTGAAAACTGAAAACACCATTCTTAGCCCTCAGACACTGAAGAGGGATGGCCCAGATGTGAATCCAGGAGCAAAAGGCTATTATCCCCAACATAAAGCTGACTCTGCTTAGGCTTTATATTAACCCATGCTAAGCACTTCTCTAGCACAAGTTCATTTCCCTCTCCACCCCTCTATTGCTGATTTTCCTATAATGGACTCTTCTTTACCTTTTAAACTTCTTGTCCTCCAAGTTTTACTAGAAATTTCAGGTGGTCGAAGAGGCCTTCTTGATTATACCATATCAGATTGTCAACTTAAGATACATAGTAAGTAACTACAGCTCATTCTGATAATATTAATACTTACTATTGCAGTATCATATATTTTATCATGATGTTACTGCTCCACTAAGACAGTTTTCGGATAAACTGCCTATTGCTCAAATACACAGATCCTTTGTGGGTTTTTGTTGTTGTTGTTTTGTTAGTAATGTTTATGGTACATTATGAATACATTCATTGTGGTTAGCTGGTACACATACAGGACTCATCTCAATTTTTTTTAAATACCCATCTCCTTCCCCTCCCCCACCACACTTCCCTCCACCAACCGGTACATTGCTAAAGCTACAGTACACTCTTAAATTTTTAATACTTGATATTAAAAGTGATTCAAACTTAGCTTATGAGGAAAAAAGTTCAAAAGAATGGGGTTTTCTTAATTAACAGGTCTATAACCACTATATTTTCAATTTTAATGTTCTAGAAGGCCCTAAAAGACAAGTTTTTTCAATACAGCCTAGAGCATTACTTACTTAACATTTGGAAAAGAAAGACTTCTTTAGGTACAATTTTAAACCAACCATATTTTTTGTGTTGTTTCTCCCCTCTTTCTCATTTCTTTCAGCAACAGTCCTGCCATTTACTTCAGATTGCTCTTGGACTCATTATGTAACCCAGACCAGCCTAAAACTTGCTGAGATTCTCATGCCTCAGCCTCCCAAGTGCTAGGATTACAGGTGTGTACTACCTTGTTCAGCCATAAACTTTTTAAAAATGACATTTCTATTTATATTTTACTTCTATACATAAATGCTTTATAATATGATAAGCAATGTTTGCTGTACCTACTATAAAACATTCTGGTCTATCAATTGTTCCAAGAGTTAAGATATGCTATATGTATTAAGTATAATTTCTTGTGAAGTCATTACAACATCCATGTTTAAAAACTGTGGTACTGTGTTCTTGTGACTGTGTTAAATTTATATGCCAAAGAACACTAAAGTAATATTTAACTTTTCACAGGTAACACCACTAATTAAAAACTTTTTGTGCATAACAAAATTTCCTAGGGCTTTATGTCTCTTAAAATTCCCATAACACAATGATTGTATTTCGAAAAGATTTTTCGGAGTCCCTTCACTTTGTCTTTTTGTATTTTCAAAGTGAGGAAAACAATTAAAAATAAAACAAAAGGGCCAGGGATATAGCTCAGTAGTTCCACATCTGAGTTCGATCCCCAGTGTTACCAAAAAAAAAAAAAAGTAAAGTAAAACAAAAATAAACACTACCAAGTATCCCATATGAAATTCAAAGATTTTAGTACTGGAATTTTTAGTGCATCAACTTGAACTAAAGAAAAAAGAATGCAAAAGCAGAAACCACATTACACAATTTTCCATGTCTGATTAAGAATAAGTTCATTTGGGAAAAGACTTGCCAGCCTTAAATTCATAATGGGAAATTTTTACGGTTTTTCAAAAGATATACCTATTAAATGAACATTTATTCAAAATCAAGCCAATGACAGAACTATCAATTCAATTAAAAGCATTTATGTAGAAAGCAAAAAATACTGTGGTATAAACACTTAGTATTCAACTATAATAACAAGCAACATTAAAGTATGGTAACATTCCTAAAGAAGTATCTGAAATGAGACTTCCTCAATTTTAACTTGCTACATCCACAGTCTTTATTTTTCTTAGTTTGAGGTTCATCTTTCCTTAGCTTCCCAACATGCTCCGACTACAGATGTGAGTCAGCACATATGGGGATACCACGCATAAAAAAGAATATTTTTTTTATTATGCACTTCAAACTGTCCTTGAACTCATTACATAGCCCAGGCTGGCCTTGAACTCATGGAAACTCATGGTGATCTTCCTGCCTCAGCCTCCTGCATACTGACATTACTGTGCCACCACTGGCCAAGATAATTCTTAACTGTGGAAATCTGAGTGCATGGGGTCACACTGCTCAATGTAACCCTAAAACATGAGAATTTTGGGTAATAGCCTGAGTCTTAAGGGTTCTTTACATCCAAATCAGATGTTTTAGTCTGAGTAAATGATAAGAGAAAGTGACTGGTACTCACCTATAACATGAAACAACTTTAATACAGCATTTATAAGTATCACATCTTGAGTATAATTCCTAAGACTCATCAAGATCAGGATTTAAGTCAGTTTCTAAACTAACCCCCAACAGTAGAACAATCAACTAATAGAGCCAGAGATTTAGCTCAGTGGTTCCAGCCTTGGCCTTACAAGTGCAAGGTCCAGAGTTTGATCATCAGTAACCACATACAACAATATTGGGTGTGGTGGTTTACACCTGTAATCTCAACACTGGGGAGGCAGAGGCAGGAGGATCGCTGTGAGTTTGAGGCTAGCCTGGGCTATGTAGTGAGCTCGGAGCCAGCCTGAACTACAAAGCAAGACCCTGTCTCAAAAAAGAAATAAAAAAGAACTGATAAACCAAAAATCTCTTCATAACGATGGAAAAGCATTTAACAGATACAATGTCTGTGATAGCGTTAATTGCTTTTCTAGCAATATACAACTTAATAGATTTTATGGTTTGTAAAAAAACTCACAT
>PVIC010022080.1:11634-28046 GCA_004025085.1 Thryonomys swinderianus
AAAAAAAAAAAATGAACAGTGGGGGCCGGAGGGTTAGCTCAGTGGTTCCAGTGCCTGCGTCGCAAGCGCAAGGTCCTGAGTTCGATCCCTGGTAACCACATACAATGCTGGGCGTGGTGACTCACACCCACCAGCAATCAACACCACATACCACAGTGCCAGGCGTGTTGGCCCACCCCTGTAATCCCAGCACTCGGGAGGCAGAGGCAGGAGGATTGCTGAGTTCCAGGCTTGCCTGGGCTACACAGTGAGCTCAGAGCCAGCCTGAACTACAAAGTGAGACCCCGTCTCAAAAAAAAAAAAAAAAAATGAATAGTGGATGAGTAAAATGCAGATTCTAATTAAGCTCATCTGGGGTGATCCCTTGATGAACTACAAACTGAGACTCCATCTCATTTTGAATAGTAAGAAGACAGGAGGAATCTTATTTTTTTATTTGCTATAAAAAAATTTGTGTAAGTTCAAAGCCACAGCCCTATTAGGCCATACAGAAATCAAATTTCACCACTCCCATTTACTCTCAATTTAAAAATATGCCAAAGCGGGCTGGAGGGTTAGCTCAGTGGTTCCGGCACCTGCCTCGCAAGCGCAAGGTCCTGAGTTTAATCCCTGGTAACTACATACAATGCTGGGCATGGAGACTCACACCCACCAGCAATCAATACCAGTGTTGGGCGTGGTGGTTCACGCCTGTAATCCCAGCACTTGGGAGGCAGAGGCAGGAGGATTGCTGAGTTCGAGGTTTGCCTGGGCTACGTAGTGAGCTCAGAGCCAGCCTGAACTACAAAGCAAGACTCTGTCTCAAAAAAAAAAAACGTCAAAGCAGGTGAACACAGTGTCTAGTACAACTAAGTTACATGATTCTATCCAAGGAAAAGTTCTTACATAGCAAGTGATATCAGCAAGCCCTATGGTTTACACTGAACAATTGTTCAGAAGTCAACTATAGTAAGTAATCCACAGTCAAATTTTTCAAAAAATCATTCTGTAAAAGAAAATTTCAAATTGCTATTAAAAATGATAAACTAATCCACAGAATGGGAGACAGATCATGTATCTGATAAGGGACTTGTAAAAATATAAACAATCCTTCCACTGGAGAAATAGGGATGAAAATGACAATCAGATGCCACTTCATACTTTCTAAGATGGTACATTTAAAATGAAAGTTAATAACAAGTGGAGAAATTAGGACCCTCCCAGATTGCTGACGGGAATATAAACTGTACAACTGCTGTGGAAACAATGTAGCACTTCTCAAAAAGTTAAATTACCACTTAACTTAGTAATTCCAGTTGTAGGTTTATGCCTGAGAGAAATGAAAGCACACATCCACAGAATTTTTACATTTAAAAGCATTACTCATAAAATCTAAATAGTAATAAGCAAATATCCAGCAATTCCTGAACAGATAAAAGTGGTATCCATGCAGTAAAATATTATTCAGCAAAAAACTTATTCCTATGCTTAATGCTACAAAATGAATGGACCTTGAAAACTTTACGCTAAATTAAAGAAGTCACAAAAGATCACATACGTTGTATCCGCATGTCAAGAGCAGTCAAATTTATACATAGAAAGCAGAAGCAGAGTCACTTTGAGACCAGTACAGATGTCAAGGAAGGAGGGACATGTCTATGTTAATGTTTCTGGGGAGAGGGGGTAAAAAAAACACTGTGGTGATGTTGAATTGTATACTATAATGAGAGATCAGTTAGTGAATTAAATCTCAAGAAAGCTCATCAAAAATTCAACTGAAATAAAAATATTTGTGTTTCTGGTAAAATGTTTTTTTTTTTGGTGACAGGTCTCGCTTTGTAGTTCAAACTGGCCCTGAGCTCACAATATAGCCCAAGAAAGCCTCAAACTCGGCAATCCTCCTGCCTGTCTCCCCACGCCCAGCACTGTGGTATAGTACTGACTACTGGTGGGCATGAGTGACCACGCCCAGTATTGTTGTATGTGGTTACCAGGGAATGAAGCAAGGACCTTGTGCTTGCTAGGTAGATGCCAGAAAGACTGAGCTAAATCTCCTAAAAGTATATTTTTGACTAGTAGAAGCAGCAAATTAAAAAGTCTTTTTTTTTGAGACAGGGTCTCACTTTGTAGTTCAGGCTGGCCCTGAGCTCACTATGTAGCCCAGGCAAGCCTCGAACTCAGCAATCCTCCTGTCTCTGCCTCCTGAGTGCTGGGATTACAGGCATGAGCCACCACGCCCGGCACTGTGGTATGTGGTATTGATTGCTGGTGGGTGTGAGTCTCCATGCCCAGCATTGTATGTGGTCACCAGGGATCGAACTCAGGACCTTGCACTTGCAAGGCAGGTGCCATAACCACTGAGCTAACCCTCCAGCCCAAAAAGTCATTTTAATAGATGTCTGGAAATAGAAATAATTCTCATCTATCCTCTTAAACCCAATGCTTGGCACTAATTCTTCCTCTGTTAACTGGGCTGAACTAAGTCTGGAAAAGATCCACTAGCAAAGATGGGGATTGCGGTACAGCTCAACTTCACAAGGCTGACTCCAAATGCTTTATTCCTACATGATTAATTTGTGAGGACAGAGGAAGATAAGAGGAATAGAAACAATTTAGGATATCAACAGAGTACTCACTTTCTCTGCTTTTGATGTTTCCCTTCCCCTTGTGTATTTACCGCAGGAGATACTCAAGTACACGAGCTTATTTTTAGAGTGTTTAAGAATTAAAAAAATAAAAGACAAAGTTTGCCAAGACTATGTGTCTTCCCTTCACTGATTTTTTTGCATGAGGCTGTGAGCTAGAAAAATACGGAAATTTTCAAGTCCTTAAGCATGCAGTAAAGCTAAATGCTAAACAAATAACTGTAGCCACAGAGGTAAGATGCAGGATGAGGAATTGCTTTAAAAATGGGCCTTGGGCCGGAGATTTAGCTCAGTGGTTCTGGCACCTGCCTCTCAAGCACAAGGCCCTGAGTTCCGTCCGGTAACCACATACAATGCTGGGTGTGGTGATTCATGCCCACCAGCAATCAATACCACATACCACAGTGCGGGTGTGGTGGCTCACACCTATAATCCCAGCACTCAGGAGGCAGAGACAGGCGGATTGCCGAGTTCAAGGCTTGCCTGGGCTACAAAGTGAGCTCAGGGCCAGCCTGAACTACAAAGCAAGACCCTGTCAAAAAAATAAAAATAAAAAAATAAAGGGCCTTGATGTAAAACAGAATTTCAAGGCTAAAAGCAATGAAGCTAAGCGATAAGAATGAAAAATTACTAATACCTATATTTTTAAAAACCTCACCTAGGGGCCAGAGATTTAGCCTAGCAAGTGCAAGGTCCCTGGTTTGATGCCAGGTAACCACATACCACAATGCTCGGCATGGTGGCTCATGCCTGTAATCCCAGTACTTGGGAGGTACAGGCAGGAGGATTGCTGAGTTTGAGGCTTGTCTGGGTTACATGGTAAACTCAGGTCCAGCCTGAACTATACTGGGAGACACTATCTAAAAAAAAAAAAAACCTCACCTAAAAACTAAAAATTAAGATCAAGATTTCCTTAAAGTTCTCTTTCTTAGTTATTCTAGTTTATGGTTCCCTATTTAATTACAGTTCTTCCTAAACAGAGGAGATAAAGGAGGAAGAAAAATGTTTTGGTCAGATTTATACCCATGTGACTTTTTAATTTGTACTCCTCCCTACCTTTCCACCTCCATCTTCCATCATATGTGTGTGTGTGTAAGAACACATTTATAGAATGCAAGAAAGTCTTGAATTTAAGAATACACACTTAACTAAAGGTTGGTAAGTAAAACAGCTCTTTGTTGCTGCCAACAACTTGGAAATAGCAGTAGCTATTTCATGTTGCTAATCCTCAGCAACCCAGCTCCATTCTGTGAGAAGTCAAAACTCTCCTGGGACCAAGAACTACATGAATATTTTCCTACTGAACTCAATTCACACACTATCTACAACTTGGCTTATTCAACTAGCATGCCAAGTAATCCTAAGAATAATGGAGAAATACGCTAGGGGATAGAAAAAAGTAGCTTTGAATAACGTGAACATTTGCGATTAAAATGCTAATAAATTCAACTTATTTAAACATTACTGTACTGTTAAACAATGGTGAAATTAGATGTCACAGAGTACAACAAAATTTTAAGTACCTCTTTTCCTATTTTACTTTTCTCTACAAGTAGATATGCTGAGTTCTCAAAATCAAGAACAAACAGAATTTTTGCTTTCAACGGTGTCAGACACTAGCGCTAAAGTACATTCACCCCATCATTATCTTATTGTCATCTTAAAATAAGGGAGATTTTATTTGAGATTTTTGCTAGGAATGATTATATAAGTCTGTAATCCCAAGATTCAGGAGGCTGAGGCAGGAAGATCACTCCAAGCTGAAGGTCAGCCATGGGTACACAGTAAATTCAAGGCCAGCCTGAAGTACACAGCCAGAGCCTGTCACCAAAAATAAAAATTAAACTTTTATGTTGTGGACCTCCAGTAGGGGAAAACAGAGTTTTAAAAAAACATTTTCCTGACTATTATACAGCCATACCCTAAAACACGTATACTATATGAGAGAAATAATACAATGCCTTGGGTTTGCTTTGAGCTATTTCAGAAACAAATGAAGAGGTGAAATTTTTTTTTTCTTTGTGCTACCAGGGATCAAACTCACAATCTTATGTTTGCAAGACAGGCAGCAGCACTACTGAGCTAAACTCCTAGCTCCGAAAAATACTTTAAAACTTTGGCAAACAGGAGTAATTGTTAAATAAAAATCAGGATCACCAAATGATTCAGTGTATTTCCTCCACTTATACATGTTAATAAATTTCCATAATAAAAGGCAAAATAAAAAACAAAGAAAAATCCTACTCAAATCAGCTCTCTCAAATCTTTTTAATGTTATCCAGTCACATACCTACACAGATTTCTTTTTGAACCCCTACAAGGTCTACCTGTACTACTAATTTTTAACAATTACCATGTTACTTTGTTACTTCCAGTTTTCATGGATCTACTTACCTTCATACAGAAAGGACTATACAACACAATATTTGCCATAAAGGGAACTTGTTCACTCAATAAGATCACTTACAAATGACAACAGTCTTCCTCTGCATGGGATAAAAACACCAAGCCTCTAGTGTCAAGAGTCACAGTTCTACTAGCATATAGTTAGATGGGCTTCTCTAAATCAATCTCAATTATTCTTCTGCTGAAAAACTGCTGTTGACTTACCACCACATGATAAAGTTAAACTTCTTCGCCTAGAACTTACTGTAAGTTCCATTTGGTCCACAAATGCCTACTATGTTCCAGTTCCTGGGCATTGCAAGCATTATTTCCCAGCGTGCTTTTCCTTCTGTTACTTCCTAACCATGAAAAGCTTTTATCAAAATCTTTCCACCAATCTTTTCAAGGCCAACTTTATACTTTCTTCATGAAGCATCACTAGCCAGTACATTCTTCCTCTAAACTCATTTATAGCATTCCTCCAGCAGTTAAAATGATACATTCTCAGGGCCAGGGATGTAGGTAGCTCAGTGGCTCCCTGTCTACCTGGCAAGGCCAAGGTCCTGAGTTTAATCCCTGGTAGTGGGATATATAATCTGTATTAATCTGTATCTCATATAGCCTTGAAAATATATTCAACACAATGCCTTCCCTAAACAAAATGCCAAATTAATTATCTTATTATGTATTTACTAATCTTGATGCTTACACCTAATGTGACTTCTGATTGGAGTCTTTAATTTTAAATGGAATTCAACTGTCTCAAAAATCAATTGTTTTGAGTGTTTAACTACAGAGATATTCCTGAATGTCTCAAAGATTTCCCCCCTTTTTGAAATGCTATGGGAAAAGAAGGAATCCACTGTACCCTTAAATAATAAATTGTTAGGGATAATGTATTTCTAGATTATCTCCTGGAAGAAAGCACTACCATTCCACTTACAAAGTGGTTTAAGTAGCTCATTATTAATCTATCTTTCTGATCAAACCTCAGGAGCGTGTCCTAACAGCCTGACAATCTCAGGGACTCAAGAAATGCTCTCTCAATTCATAAGGAATTCCATCTTAGATTAAAACATGTTCAAAATGCCAAGAGCCTGTTAAAAAGTAATGGGAAGAGGTTAATAATGTATTCAAATGTTAGCTGCCTGTTAAAAAGTAATGAAATGTATAAGTCACAAGCTTTTTGGGGGGAGGCGGGGTGGATTTCAGTACTGGGGATTGAATTCAAGGCCTTCACACTGAGCCATATCTCTAGCCTTTTCCTGTTTTTTTATTTTAAGACAGGTCCTGATAAAGTGCTGTGTGCCCAGGTTGGGCTTGAAATTGGCAATTCTCTTGTTTCTACCTATCAGAGTGCTGTGATTATAGACATGTGCTTTTAAGCAGGTCAAGTGCAAGGCTATTTACATTTCCTTTTTTTCAGAACCATTTCTGATAGAACTCATATATGTCCTAAGAAATTGGGCTGGGGATGTAGGTCTGTAATAGCAGACTTATATGCCTAGCAAGAACTAGGCTACAAGTTTGATCCTCAAGATCTCTCTCTCTCTCTCTCTCTCTCACACACACACACACACACACACACACACACACACACACACACAGCGATTTATCCCTAGTTTTACCATATTTTCTACTTCTCGGGTGGGGCTAAAAATGTGAGAAATCTTTCCCCACTCCTCTACCAGCTATTTCTCCAATGTCCCTGCCTCAGTTCCAAGTCGCTGCTGTTTAACTATTCACTGTGGCCCTATCCCCAAAACACAACTGTACCAAGGAATGGGTTTCACAATGAGCACTGAGGGCATGTGCATATTTGAATCTGCTTCCAACATTCGTAAGGAAACATCACTGAATTAAGTATTACCATGAAAAAAAGTGCTGTACACGGTGATAGAATCTATAAATTTATATAAAATTCAGGCTATCTGAAAATTAACTTCTGGCTTGAAACTGTCTTCTCATACTGTACACAGTATACTGTTCTTTAATAAGGTCGTACATATTACATACTGATGAGAGAAAATTATTTAGAATTAGTGGAGTGTTTCGCAAAAAAGGACCATACACATCCTCACATAAGATGGTGGTGGTGATAAAGGCAAGCATTCTTCTTAAATTGTTCAAAGGTGATTAAACATTATTCACAATTCATTATGGGAATACGCTGACAGAAATGTTGTTACTTATAACCTCTTATATATTACATTTCCACAAGTATATAAAGCAGCTTTGAAAAACATACACAAAACAGTACCAATGTTCATCATTCCAATAAAAGATACCTTGTTTTGACAAAGTTTATCAATAATCAATATAACTAAACCGATAAAAGGCTTAAAACAAAGAAACCAAAAAAAATCTAACAAATCTAAACAAGCATCCTTATCTCTGCTTCTATCAACAAGGTTAAATAGTATTTGTGCCCTTTAAACAAGCTTTCTTCAAAAAAATGTTTAAAAGAGCCAGGCTTGGTGGCTCAAACCTGTAATCCCAGCACTCAGGAGGCAGAGGCAGAAGGATTGCTAAATTCAAGGTTTGCCTGAACTACATAGGGAGGTCAGGGTCAGCCCTGAGACTACCAAGTGAGACCCTACCTCAAAAAAAAAAAAAAAAAAAGTTTATAAGAAAGAAAGAGTGTGTTTTTTGACCCCCACTTCTCCAGATAATCAAGAGCAAAAATATTTATGAGGAAGAATGCCTACAGAAAACAAATGTCTATCACACTGAAAAAAATCAGAAACAATCCAAAACATTTATTACGAAAGTATACAGCTACTGAAAATTACAATTACTGATATAAAAGACTTATTGTCTAAAAAGGACAGGTTATACAGTACAGCATGGAAACTAAAACCATATATCTAAGCACAAAATTCACAAATAGCTTTAGAAGAGTTACATCTGAATGCTGAGATTTTGTGAAATGTATAATAGTTGTAAAAAAATTCAAAAATTTTTGAAAAATTCCTGAAAAATTTCAGAAAACTGGGTAATTTTAAAAATAAACCCTTTTTTAAAAAGATATCATCTTTAGTAAATTTTTCCAGTTAAATATGTAGAACCCTATAACTGCATGATTTATCAGCTGAAAAGCAATCCAGAGATATGTGCTAGCAATCCAAACACTATCACAATTATAAGCTCACATCATTTTGATTCAGCAATTCCAAGTACAAGTATTTGTACTACAGCTACTCTCACACAAGTGTGCAAAGACATTTTTGTTAAAGAAGATTCAAAGAAACACTGAATAACATAAATATTCATCAACTGGGACAAGATAAATTATGTACTTCATAAAGTGAAATTCTGTATAGCCATGAAAGAATGTGGTAGCTATGTGTGTTAAGTGAATGCTATGTAAAATAAATCATAGTTAAAAAAAAAAAGAAGAGTAGTTATCAGTCAGCAGTGAGGGGGAAAGAGACAGGGAAGCACAGACAAGTTTGTTTTCTTTTGCACAGACTATCTCTAGAAAGACAAAAACTGTAGTGGTGGCTCCAGGGTTGGAAGTCTAGAAATCAGTCATAACAAGACTTATTTTAATTGTAAACAAATTTATACTGCTTGAACATTTTTTAACATGTATCTGTGTTCCTTTTAAATGTAATACCTTTTTAAAATTAGTCAGTGAGTTACTTGACTGTTGAAGATATTAAGAAAAACATGGCTTTCAAGTGTTAAAACTATGCTATGAAAATAGTTGCTTTTAGTCTACGGCCATACCACCCTGAACATGCCCAATCTCGTCTAAAAATAGTTGCTTTTAAGATTTTTAAGACTAAACCAGCATTTGTTGCTTTAGCCTATTACAATCAGTGAAAATTACACACAACTGTAAACCTAAACTCTTTTTAGGCACAAGGGTCTTTACGGTGTTGCTAGTGAAGAAATCTGCATTTGACTTAGACCTTGTTTTTGATCACTAGGTATAGAAACTTTTTTAAACAAACCTATTTTCTTGCATGCTGTACAGTATTTATGTTCTACCTAAAAGAATTCTCTACTGACCACAAATAAAATGGAACCGTGAGTAGATACCCTTCTGCACTGACATTAAGGTTTTCAGGTCAGTTTAGCTTAGCCTATTCTCACATACTAAAAAATGAAATGTCTAAGAGACAAACAAGATGACAGCTTACTAAATAAAGTAGCTTCTACTGTAAGGTTGTTTAGAAAAAGGGTAGCTTAAGAAAAATGTATTTTTAATTGTATTCCCAAGTACATTAAAGTATAAACCTAAAGGCTCACGTCAACTACCACAAGCATGTTCTATAACCATAGGGAACCAATTCCCAAGAGTTGGAAGTTATTCCAACAAGAGTGAGAAAATGCTTTGTATAGTAACAGATCATTTTATTACACTTGCTCACTGTACTATCATATGTTAAACACTTGACAAGGTTACACAGCAGAGAACCTAATCAGAACAGGTCTCTCCATGTTCTTACTCAATACCAAAATACTTATAATTATGTATCAAACTTCCTAGGTAGTAGACACTTAAAAAAATGAAAAGACACTGAACTCACCTTTAACACTTTTTCTGTTAACATCCGCCCCTTTTTCAAGTAAATACTGAGCAATCTCTTTATGTCCTTTGTAACATGAAATCATTAAGCACGTATGTCCATGCCGGTTTGACACTTCCAAATCTGCTTTGTGTTCTACAAGGTACTTCACAATTTCCAAATGGCCATCGAAACAAGCTGCTCGAAGAGGGGTTGAATTGGTCAGAGTGGTGTTGTTGACAGATGCTCCATGATTTAACAAAGACTGGACCACATTCAGATGTCCTGCTGCAGAAGCCGCCCATAAAGGGGGAGCCCCCTCAATGGTTTCGCCATCAAAATTGACTGAGCCCCCAACTTCTATGGAGGCACTGCACTGCTCCAGCAGGAATTCCACCATGTCGAGGTGCCCATACCTGGCAGCCATCAGGAGCGGCGTGGCCCCGTTTGTTTTTTCAGAGATCAAGGAGGAAACTTCCTCTTTGGATTTGCTTGCCAGTAACTTCGTAAGAAGACGGAGTTTGCCATCCCGCGCTGCGTTGAACACTGCTGTCTTTAGATCCATTTATGTCCCGTTGAGAGGCTGCTTTTTATTTATCTTTCCAAAACGGAGCTCCACCTTAACTCTGTCGACGCAGGCAAATCACTGAACCCCAGAATGGATGTAAAACCACCGGGATAAGTTCTTTCTTATTGCCTTCCAACATGTGACAACCAGAGTGCCAAACTAGAGAAAGAAAAAAGCAGCACTTTGAATTTTCCATTGGTAACGGCAAGAAAAATATTTAGGTTTTCTTAATTTCTTAGTCTGTGGGGAAAAGCAGAGAAAAAAATGCCACACGTTAGGGATTATTCGGCTCCCCCCCCCCATGGGACAAGAAAATACAAAAGGGTTCACAGGAAGCCCAGGTGTTTTGGTGGTAGGCAGTCTCTTCTCCAGTGCGGAAAATTTAAACACTAGAGGGATCTGGCTTTCCCGTCTCTAGCTCTAACCAGCCAAGCTTTGTTCCATCCTGTTCTGCACACGCCCAGGGAGAGTACAACCGGCAGGGCAGGAGACGCGGCGGGCTCAGAGATGTTCCTTCCTCGCCTCTGCAGAGGAGATCGGCCAAGGGCGCGAGGCCAAGAAGGCCTCGCCGCGGCCACGACGGTTTCCACAAGAAACAAAAAGGTCGGACGCGCCAGTCCTTCTTCAGATAGGACCGAAACCCTATCCGCGAGCTTTTCATTCCTCCGAAACTGCCCGCGGCCCTCAGGAAATCCGGCTGCCTTCCGAGCAGCTCGGTCCGCCCGCCCCACGCCGGTCCCCACACCCCGCCGGCCTGAGGGTGCTCCGACCGCAGCCGCCCCACGGAGCCTCCGCCCGCCAGGCCTCCCGCGGGCGCCCTAGGCCGAGACCGGCCGGCCGCGCCGCCCCACTACCTGCCCGGCCGGAGCTCCCCGCCGCCTCTCTGCCGCGCTCAGAAAGACTCCGCCGTCCGCGCCGCCCGGGCCGCTCCGCCCCGCCCGCGGCCGCACGGCCCCGCCATGGCCCGCGCCCCAGGAAAAGCCCGGCCGCCGCTCGCCCCGCCCCGCCCCGCCACGCCGCCCCGAGCGGGCTACCGCAGCCGCCGCGGCGGAAGGTGTAATGGGCTGCGGACGAGGGGCGGACCCGCCGGAGGACTCCTTCACATCACTGACGCGGCAGGAGCGCCATTGGGCCGGGTGAGGGCGGCGGCCTCCCGAGCAACCGCCACGGGCGGGGCGTGACCGCGGGGCGGGGCCGCAGGCGCGTGCGGGGCGGGGCGCCGGGAGGGGCGGGACTGTGGGCGAGGCACCGAAGCTGCAACCAATGGCGGGCCGAGTAGCTACCGAAATCTCGCTCTCGCGGGCTCGCGGCGCAGCGGGCCGGCGGATAGCGGCTTGATCCTGGAGAGGGTTGTTTGCTGTGGGCGTCGTCCGTAGGCTCCCCTCATCGACCTTTCGTAGGCCTAAAAGGCCTACCTCGTAATTAGTGCCAGAACGGAAGCACAACAGAAACATAATATATCAGATTTGTTTAGGAACCAACCAAATGACTGATTTCTTCAAAAATGCTGCATAGTCCCTGAAAAATATAAAGGAATGGTAAATCTTAACGTCAGTATAAACTCAACCAAGTCGAATTCTAAATAGTAAAGCCAAACAGTGAAAGAGAACTGAAGAGTCTTTATGAATGAAAGGAATTACTATGTCACAATGTGAAATAATTTTCTGGAATTCTTGACGTTAAGACCTAGAATATTCCACATTGCACTAGGTTGAAGAAGAGTTTAACAGTGTTTAGGAGACAATACTTGTAACGAATCATGAAGCAATCGTTTTTTGTTTTTTTTTTTTTGGTTTTTATTTTTGAGACAGGGTCTCACTTTGTAGCTCAGGCTGACCCTGAGCTCACTATGTAGCCCAGGCAAGCCTCGAACTCGGCAATCCTCCTGTCTCTGCCTCTCGAGTGCTGGGATGACAGGGTGAGTCACCACGCCCAGCACTGTGGTATGTGGTATTCATTGCTGGTGGGCGTGAATCACCACGCCCAGCAGTGTATGTGGTTACTGGGATTGAACTCAGGACCTTGTGCTTGCAAGGCAGGCGCCAGAACCACTGAGCTAAATCTCCAGCCCATGAAGAAATAGTTTTTGAAAATATACTGTCAGTGTTTTGAACAAGTCATTGAGGAAACAGCTCCTTAAAACCACTGGAGAGAAGGGCACCTTCGTCTTAATTTCATCATCATCACTGATCTTTCTCATTGTTAGAAGCCCTCCAACACTAAAAACACTTTATAAAAAAAATCACAGCTTCATTTTTATAGCATCTAAAGTTTATGAATTTTTGCAATTTCCATACAACTGTTCTACATTTTTCCTTTTACAATTCTAAATATTTCTCACATTTTTATATAATGTTGTTTATAGACGTAGCATAATATTTCACTTAGGTAGTTTGCATGTACAGTCAACATCAGATACCCAAAACTGAAACATTACTACTACGATGAAGGAAATGTAAAAGAATTTAGAATAAACGAAGAAATCAGTCATGTATAGAAGTTTTAAAACTATCCACTTACAGTGGGGCATACTTGTAATCCCAGCACTCAGGGGAAATAAAATAAAAACAATGAAAGCAGTAGGTATGAGAGCATACCTGTAATCACAACACTCTGGGAGACTGAAATAGGAAGATCACAAATTTCAGCCCAACCTGGGCAATTCAGTAATGTAAGAAGATCCTGTGATATTGTAGTGGAACCAACAGATGAATTCCTGGCTCTTGTGTGTGAGAAGCAAAAAACTACACGTGTTCCTCCAATTGGTAAAAGAAGCAACAGCTATGTTTATTGAAGATAACAGGAAGGTGTGCTGAGGGCAGGCATTAACAGAAAAGTGGTGTTAGGGCAAGAAGGAAATAAAAAACACAGAAAACAGATAAATTAGCCTTGGAATCTACAGGATGTGCACCCCAGCCAAAGGTGCCTCTCTGTGGATTCCTTGTGACAGAAATGATTGACAGAGTGGTGAGTCATCTCAGGCTTTCAGCACACTGGCTCATCCCAGAGTTCCTTCTGATTAAATCACATCTATGAGATGTAGTCTGCATATATGAATCTTTAATGAGGGTCAAGTGGAGAAAAGATTAATGAAGGTCAGGCCTTGAGATTTAGCACACCTATGCCCTAGCCTGGAGATTTCCCTGATCTTTGTTGTTTTATTTTCTACTTCTCTCAGAGGAGAGGAAAAAGGATTGGCCCTAGGGTGTTGCCCAAAATCAAGTGGGTGGAGATTCATGATTGCCCAACCCCAGTTCTGCTACCTGTACATACTTGTCTCAAAATAAAACTAGAAACTGAGCAAAGGTCTGGAATGCAGTTCAATATGAAGTCTCTGAGTTCAATTCTCAGGGCCTAAATAAATAAAATAGCCAACACAACTTCTTTTGTTGTTTTTTGAGACAGGGTCTTGCCATGCAGTTTAGGCTGGCCTGGACCTCACTATGTAGCCCAGGCCAGCCTGGAACGCTCAGCAATTCTCCTGCCTCAGCGTGTGAATGTTGAGATTACAGAGGTGGTCCCCAGCCCAAGAGACAGCTTTTTAGCTCCAGTTGTAGTCACCAAGAAGTATCCCAACAAAGGCTTAACCTAAGATGACCTGTCTTTCTCATCTAATTCAACAAAATGATGTACAAATTGACATCAGCGAACTTACAACTGAAGTGTATGTCCTCAGTGCGATTTAAAGACTAGATGGACACAGTTTTAATGCTACCAGTTTCTCACTTTTCAGCTCTCTCCTATCACATTCCTTCCTGAAATCTATCTGTTGGTGAAAGTATGCAGTCAAGGTGTCTTCCTGGCTCATTTCTTAAATCTTTCACAATACCTTATCTTTACCATTTTGCAAAGAAGAAAGGCACACCTTTCATGGCTTGGGAATGTTTTAGTAATGCATTACTCTAGAAAGTAAAAACCTCAGGGAATCTTCATCATTTCCCTCTTACTTTGAGGAAGTGAATATGTCTGATGAACAGGTAACAAATTCTCAGTTAATTTCCAAATAAGTACTTTTAAGAAAGTATGACTTAAGGGCCAGGAAGTAAGCTGTGCCTACCTTGCAATTACAAGGTCTGATCCCTGGACCTGTGTATAAAGAGAGAGAGAGAGAGAGAGAGAGAGAGAGAGAGAGAGAGAGAGAGAGAGAGAAAGAGAAAGAAAGTATGACCCTAAAGATGACTAAGTAAATTTACAAATTGGAAAGAATTCAAAGAATTGAGCAACATTGATAAAAAGACAAAAGTCCTTTTAGCTCTATCTTCTTATTAATGTGATAATTTTCTCAGATTTGATAAAAATGAAAAATTAGAAAATCATGGATGCTGAATACACCTAAAGGCAGTATTTAACAATAAATGTGTATATGACTATTAAAATAATGTTAATACATATAAGTATGTATTAACATATTTATATATGTTCAAAATATATTTTGAACACGATATTATGAACACTTGATAATTATAATAAATATTTTTGAACACTTGATAATTATAATAAATATAATAATGTCTCAGGCTAGAAGAAAATGTTCAAGTACTTAACATTTCTTCAGTCATAGGTTTTAAAATCTTAAATTTCAATTTCTGTGTTTTCATTTTGCAGGAAGATATGATAGTGTGAGTCATAAAAAATTTGAAACACGGCCCGAGATTTAGCTCAGTGGTTTCGGCGCCTGCCTCACAAGTGCAAGGTCCTGAGTTCGATTCCCCCCCCAAGCACCACGCCCACCAGCCATCAATACCACATTCCACAATGCTGGGTGTGGTGGCTCAAACCTGTAATCCCAGCACTCGGGAGGCAGAGACAGGAGGATTGCTGAGTTCGAGGCTTGCCTGGGCTACATAGTGAGCTCAGGGCCAGCCTGAACTACAAAGTCAGAGAACCTGTCTCAAAAAAAAAAAATTGAAACACAAAAAATATAAGTTAGGATATATTCCTGTAGGGTGGAAATATGAAATTATGAATATGAAAAAATAAATTTTGTAACATTCTATTAGTAGTTTGTTATTATATTTTTTAAAACTGGTTTATAGTAGGCATAATTGCTATGACTTGGTCCCACTTATAAGTGAAGCTTTTTAAAAGTTGTTAGCCTGTAAGAAACAACATCCTTTGCAACTATTTTAACTTATGATTAAAAAAATTTGGATGTTAATTGAAAAATATGAAAGAAATGATCCTTTATCTACATGGGCAAAAATGTTGGAGGCCCACTTGTTATTATTCATCAATATTCCACTGGAGATTGTTTCCAGCTCTAAATATTGTGGCACTAATTGTTCTTCTAATCTTTTGTTCTTTTTCTTTTTTCTCTTACATAGAAACCCAGCTAAATTTTATTTTTCCTTTATGCTTTAAAGACTTCAGCACTGAAAAGAAAATATTGTGGTAATACCTATTTGTTTCTTTTTTGTAAGAATCTTTCAGAGATACCTTGTACTGAGTAGCTACTTTGAGGATGACAGTGTATTAACTGATGTTATTCTCTTATTACTTTGTTAACTATTGTTTCTCTCCTTTTGTTTTATATTTTCACAACTTAAAAACTTTTTAAGAGAATTTTCTGAAAAAGACTTCACTTACCTCTGGGTTTCTAAACACCTACTTCCATACTTTCCCTAAAAGAAGAGCAGCCATTGCCCTATAGGTGAGAGTGGGGGAGGGTACTGCATCAGGAAAGAGGGGGCACCCTTACCACTAACACAGGGAGCATTTCTGGGTAGATAAGTTGTTTCCTCTTTTCCTATCTCACCTTAGGATAGATTTGCAGGAGTGGAATCACAGAACACCTATCTTGCTGTTCATATGCTACTTCCTAGAGTTGACCACTCCGCTCTACCCCACAAGGGAGTGTTAGCGCCACCAAAACTTCTCTCCATTTGTTATGTCATTTTAAAAAATTCTTGCTAACTTAGTACCTGTAAAATGGTAAAACAAAGTTTCCAGAAGTTGCCTAACTGCCTCTGACTTTTTTCTATGTAATCTGTAATTAGTAGAGAACTCATTCCTTGTATGCTCCTTCTTCAGAGGATTTTCATTTACTTAGTTCCTGCCAGTATATATTTAAAACAAAAGCCTCCTAAAATGCTCTGTTTGTGCAGTTTTGGTAAGCTTTGTTAACTTGTTCTACCCCAGGGAAAGATCAGAATGAATTTACAAAATACTTCTAATTTTTTTTAGGAACTAACTGGGCAATAGTTTAATTTAGAAAAGTATGAAAAGAACATACTTTCCTACTTTCAAGAAATTGATAATTTGTGGGAGTTGTGTAGCTATAAACAGATTAGACCAAGATAATATATCTAAACACAGCCC
>PVIC010022081.1:0-28011 GCA_004025085.1 Thryonomys swinderianus
TTTTTTTTTTTTGAGACAGGGTCTCGCTTTGTAGTTCGAGCTGGCTCTGAGCTCACTATGTAGCCCAGGCAAGCTTCGAATTCACCAATCCTCCTGTCTCTGTCTCCCGAGTGCTGAGATTACAGGCGTGAGCCACCACGCCAGGCACTGTGGTATGTGGTATTGATTGCTGGTGGACATGAGCTTCCACACCCAGCATTGTATGTGGTTTCCGGGGATCAAACTCAGGACCTTGCACTTGCGAGGCAGGCGCCAGAACCACTGAGCTAATCCTCCGGCCCAGTGATGCGTTTTCTTTAAAAAATTTAAACAGTATGCTGTTTAATCTAATTTCACAGTATATTTTAATTCCATGTCATATGAGAGGGAGTGGGGTTAAGAAAGGCATCCGCACAGCTGGAGATCACGATCTTATCAGTCATCCATTCCAAAGTCACACTGCATAAGAAACATCTCTGACACTTCAGTGGTTCCCAGCAAGAAACTGTAAAAGCTACAGATGAGGCCCCGCTTGGCCAGTGATCTGACTGCTCAGTCAACAGGTGAGCAGGGGCTGGCCAGTCTAGAATGTCTGGGGGACCCTCCCCGTGGCTCTTCATCCATATTGCAGCCCAGTCATGCCTGCTCCTAGGATGGAGACTGCTTCCTACTGAGAGTGCTTGGGGTAGACTGAGAACCAACACCCCATTACCCTTGCCAGCTTCCACAGACAAAGCAAGACTCAGTCCATGGTCCACTCATCAGGTAAGAGGCAGTTGCCGCCTTCTGACAGGCAGGGAGACATATGAGATCCCACCCAGGATCAGCGGGGAGGGACCTACTGCTGCCACCAGGGTCAATGGTCCACTTCTCCTGGAGCTTCAGATGCGCAGAGCAGTCATCCTGCAAATCTTTTTCCTAATGACAAAAATCCCCCATAAACTCTACATCTGAGGATGTGAGCTGCTCTTAGGAATCTCAATGGTCCAGCATTTGGAGCTGTGCTACTTTACAAAGGACTATAGGAATGCATTTATTTAACCCTCAAATGAGAAACTCAGACAGCCTGATGCTACCTTCAGATTGTAAAGAACTGTCATGTGGAAAAAGAGCCTGGGTCTCAGTTCCTCTAAAGCCCTTTGTGAGTTCCTGTAGATGAGGAACTATGCTAGGTGATAAGATAAACACACAAGCAGCACAGTTCCAATAGACACCACTTCACGGAGGAAGAACTTTCTAACAAATTGGACAGACCCCAACCACCAGGAGTTCCCCAGCCACAGGCACATGCTGCTTGGGCAGAGGCAGGAGGAAATGTCCTCAGGGCTGCCCCTCCCAGAACTGCCTTCCAAGGCCTCTGGCAACTCTCAGGCCTGGCTGAGAGGACTCTGAGGCCTGACTATTGTGTGGACACATCCTATGACCCTTTAGTTAGCCTGTCATGACTAACCAGAGCCATGAGAATCCATTTTAAAATCATCCTGTTTCTAGGTGTTTAGGACCTTGTTCTTTTCCACTAAAGGATGGAAAAATCATGTAATAGCTTAAGATTATATGAGGCAACTGGATAGACTAGAAGTGAAAGAGACTATGGGTGCTGCAGGTCACAAAGTCTCCGGTGCTGTCTCACCACAAGCCCTGAGAGCACAGAGTGTCCTTGATCCCTGGAAATGCATTCTTCCCCAGCTTCTGATTAAGTTTTTCACTTACACTTTCTGTGTAATGTGTCTTATGACTGACACTCTTATAAATAAGCAAATCATTAATGGAACCAGAATTGGCATCCAGAACGCATGGGTGTTGGGTTTTGCAAGAGCACCACTCTGAATTGCTTCTACTTCCTCCCACATCAGAGGTCCACACAAGGCCTTGGAGTTACACTGAGAGCCAGTGTGGGGTAATAGTAAACATGCCAAGGTACCCTTCGAGAAGCTGTCCACAGGAGGAAAATGTTGAGTGCCATCCATTGCTGTGGAAGCAGCAAGAAGTGTGGAACAGATGTTGGTTCCATGAAGAGATGTACATGCACAACAGGCTGTAGCAGAAAGTGCAGTACAACCTTTTGTCAGTGGCTGGACCAGGGTGGTCCCTTGCTTGGCTCTGGGTGTGTAACACTTTGACGCTCAAAGAAGACAGGTTCATGTACCTTGGGGCTGCGGCAGCCAGGGGAAGACAACAGCTTTGCCTTTGTTTTCTTTAGCAGTATGACCTCCAGTGAAGTTCACCAGGTAACCAAGCCATGACAGGGAGCAGGGAATAAGGAGATGACAGGCATCCAAGGCCACCTTTAGTCCAGCACAAGAAAGGCAAGGAACTTTGTCTCTTCCCCACCCCTGGACATTCCAGGCATGACACTGGGTCTGGCCTGTGCTTGCGCAGAGTGTACCCTTGATGCAAGGTGGGGGCAACTTCCTTTGGAAAACCCCTCTGATCTGTACACAGCTCTAACCATAAAGTCACCACTTATAGCCCCTCCCACAATACCTGTCCTCGAACAGACAATGCAACAGTGGAAACCCCCCACCTCTCAAAAGTCAAGCCAGGAGAAAGACCACAGTCTCTATTTATCAGTGACGTCTCCAGCAATGGGACAAGGCCTCCTCCAGGACTGTTGGGAAACATGAGAGAATGGGTGTGAGCAAGGAGGGGGACGGGGCAGTGGAAGAGCTGATCACCTGCTAACTTGGACAGAAAATGATCAGGAAATTATGCCTAAAGCTAAAAGATATGGTGACGATGGGCAGGTAAATGTTTATCCACCACACTAAGAGCAAAGCACCTAACTGATAGCACCTGCCAGTTTCTATGGGGTAAACTGCTCCCTCTACGGCTAGTGTCAAGTTCCAGCATGATGTAACTGGAGCAGGACTGGGAAGAGATACCTAACAGCAACTTGGTCCCACCCGTCTGTTTGCAAGGTCCCAACGAGGAGATACACTACCGCATGCATGGGAGGAGTCAGGCACAAGGTCACATTCTATGGATGCTGCCATGTGAATTCTAGAGGGAACATTTCATTGACAGTGACAGAGAGCAGAAAAGTTATTGCTTGGAGCAAGAGGGAAGTAAGGTAGGCAGAAAAGGATCCCAAGGATCTTATTAGCAGCAGAAGGCTCTGTATTTTGGTTTCAGTCGTGGTTCCAGTGGTACATATTTGTCAAAGATCACTGAAATATCCCTGGAAACAAATGCATTTTGTTGTATGTGTAATCTCAACAAAATTGATTTTAAAATATGTGACATCCCTTCCAAGCCAGTAAAGACATCATTGGGTTGGTTTCTGTACTGAGGACAAGGGTGGGAGTGAGAATTCACAACCATCAGTCTTTCACAAAGCCTCAGCCAGTTGCAAGTGGTGTCAGAGTGACTTTAGAGGCTTTTTTTTTTCTGCTTTCAGAGTCACTGTCCTCCAGTTTTACTGGTGTGATGGAAGAAGAAATTTGTTAAGGGCTCTGCTGAGCCTCCTCCTCTTCCTGGCTCTGAATATAAGAAAGTCCAGCCTCATCAGACCAGTGCTTCTAATACCACAGACAGTATGATCCAGCTCAGTTTCCTTAACAAAGTACCTCAAGAACCTCAGGGAGTGGGGGAGAGTTAAGCAGCAGAAACGTATTTTCTCACAAGTCAAGAGGCCGGAAGTCCAAAATCTGGATGCAGGAGGGATGGCTTTTGTGTAGGACGAGGGAGATGCTAGGCACCCCTCCCAGGCCCAGGTGGTTTCGTTCTTGGTGTCCTCACCCACATAAATGGCTCCAGTCTCTGCCTCCATCTACACGTGACCTCTCCTATCTCTCTGCAACTTTTCTTATGAGGTTCACCCTGCATTCCTTCTCAACATGAGATTCATGTTGTGAGCAGGTCATGTTCTAAGGTTCCTCCTACTCCATTCCCAGGTTTTAGCCTTACGTACTTGTCACCAGCACTTGTCTCTGCCTGATGTCTGCCTGTCTATCTGTCTGTGTCACCAGGATAGAAGCCACAGCAGAGAAAGAAGGGGCCTATTCTACTTCCTGCTCTCTTCCCTATGTTTGGAGCAGGGGCTAGTAAACTGCAGATGCTCAAGAACGTACTTGTTAAGGATGAATAAAAGAAGCCGTGATTGACTTGAAAATTGAAGAACGGGGGTGCTTGAAAAGCTTATCTCATTTTTGCAGCAATCTGTAGACCCAATCTTGTATCGACCTTTAGTTGATGCATAGATAGGGCAAGGCAGCAGCAATCTGGGGCAAACCAATTTATGACTTGTCATCTAAAAAGGGGAAGAGGTTTTAACTTGAAAGAGAAAAACAGTAGGTGTCCTTATGTGAAGCACTTGGGTAACACTTTCTTGGTGGCCAGGCAACTTCCTCTCGAGCTTCACCTCGCTCAAGACCATCTTACCAAATAAAATTTTTATTTGTCAAAATGCACAAAGATATCTCTGGCTACTGGACAGATATACTCAGGGAAATTAATAGAACACATACTAGACTATATTACTTTTGAACTTGCCATTAGAGTTGAAATTCCCAAAGAAATGGAAATATGTGGGAAAAACAACAGACACTAAATGGTATGAAGACCCAGTGGATAAGTGTCACTGGGTGAATTGACTCAAAGCTCAGATTCGTCACTGAAACAGAAGATGCTTATACTTGAAAGACAAGAGCAAAGACTAAAGAGCTACATAAGCATTTGAATCCTTACTGGGCATTAATTGGGTTATTTGTGAGCACTACTTAGTCTCTCTGAACCTTAGTTTCCTTGTGTGCAATGATGAGAACAAGTGTCTTGAAAGTACACATTGAATATACAGCAGATGTTAAAATTTGGTGAGGAGGAGAAGCAAAGAAATCAACTAAGTCATGCTAACATAATGAAGATAAAGACCTAATTCTGTACTGCTCTATCTTGTCGGAAGATTACTAGAAGAACCCACTAAACCGCTAGCCCTAGTTCCAAGCTTCTGCTACTGATCTGAAGCTGATCATGCCTTTTGGAAGTCGTCTCTTTGAAAAAGCGGCAGGAAATTACTCATCCAGGTATAAAGTTTGTACAACGTTTGTATAACTTACATAGTGCCTGATACACAGAAATCCCAAAATGGGGTAAGTAAGCTATGGAAGAAAAGAAAACAAAGAAAATACAAAATATCCCCAAGAGCTGAGGTGGCTGGAAGAAACACAAGGCCAATTTATGACATCAAGTTTCTAATCTGGTTAGTTGACTGAATTAAAAAATATCTCCTCCCAAGTGGAAGAAAGAAAAATGCTTTCCCTGTTTTTGCATCCACCTGAAGTCCTCAATGAGGGCACCGCCCACTCTGTTCCTCCACAGAGCTGTTCAGCACAGACACAGCACTGCAAGGATCTTGAGCTTAGCCCAGAGCTTCTGTGCTAGGACGGTCCACTCCCCTCACATTTTTCTGCTCTTGGTGGCTGCCTTTCTTAAGTATGAGTTCAACACTGATGCCTTCTGCTGCCACTAAATTCATCCTAGATGACAACATGGTGAGTTCAAGAAGCTTGTCTACTTGATCTAGCATCACAGAATGTGCCATACTCATAGTTGACAGCCAACCTGGGTCTCTTAAAAGACACTGCTGATTCATGGATTTTATCTATAGGAAAGGATATATTGGATCCTATGGGGATGCTCAGGCCTCCCACTTTAACCCACAGTGGATCATAGGGTTCTCATTGCAATACACAGGATACCCCAGGGTTCCCAGTTTGGCACAGACACCCTAGGGTTCCCCCTATAATACTTAGGGAGCCTCAGGGCTCCCAATCCAGTGTATGGGGGGACTGTAGAGTCTGGTGTAGTCTACAACCCTTGTTCTGTGGTCTTTGTGGTCCTCAAGTTCCTGAAGAGACAGGTCTTTGGATTTATCCAGAACATTCAGTGTCCCCAAGGATTATTCTTTCTACATACTGACTATATAACTTCTTATTAATAAAAGGAGTTCACCATACCTTCCTGCTCACCAGGACTAAGCACACAGCCTACCTCTTGATTTTGACCCATCCTGAGCCAACTCAGCGGTTAATCACTGAAAACAGTATTCCCTACTTCTAAGGGAGGCTAGCGTACCTTCCTGTGGAACCCTCTGTCAAGATCTTCTTCCTCTGTTTAATTCTCCAGGAGAGTTCCTACAGTTGAGCTCAACTTCCTTTTAGAGAAGCTAGGGAAGTTGCTGGTTACAACACAAAAATATTGCCTCAAAATCTGTGGCATCGGCCAGGACTGGGGTGGGGGAAGAAAGCTCAAGTTCAATTTTATACCAAATTCTCTGGTGTCAGATAGCTTTGGCTTATTCAGGGCTGAGGCGCTGGAAGTTTTCCCAGGACCCCCACTCCACGTGCTACTCTCCACCATCTCGTATACTCGTGCTAGACAAAGGACTCTCCTCTCACTTTTGCCTTTCTCCCTGAAACCATTGTTGTACCTGGTTGTAAATTCAGTGCTAAGCTCGTGGTCATGGAAGGAGGGCTTTCAACTGTCCTGAGACTTAGACAAATCCTATGAACATGGGCCTGCAGGGAAAGGCTTGTAAATGTCCTGTTTGCCCTCTTGCAGAAGCCAAACTGCCTCTCTTGTGGTGGGCTTTGTGTGTGGGGGGGAAACCCCACCCCCACCCCAGCAGTAGAGGTTTAACTGATCATCTCAAAGGAACATAAGGTTTTTTCTCTGACAGAAATGAACAATTTAATCAGTGGTCCAATTTAATCAGTGTGTGCAGGGTTCCAAGGCTGCTTCCCTCCACTGGCTCAGATTTGGATGAGCACTTCACCGTCCATGGAGAAAGGCAAGGGCCACAGACATCCCTAGCCCTGGACAAAGCTATCTGTGAGGAGCAAAACGGCATCTTTTCTGTTCCTCCAGCAGTTGGTAGAGACCAAAGTGGAGAATTAAAAAGGTCACCATCCTGCTCCCAGGAGGTAAATTCAAGGATTATGGGACAGTCTTTAGTGTTCTCTGTGCAGCCCCTCTCATTTTCATTGAGAGCTCCAGAGCCACATTTCTGATTAGGGAAGAGTTCTATGTCTGCAATACACAGCCTTGTAGATTTTCTGGTCTGGCCCAGAACAAGCCTGGTGGTTACAGTGCTGGTGTTGGGCTCACCTTGGGCAGAAGGCTCTGAACATGAATAGGGCTGGTGTGGACCCTGGGCACCTCCAGAGCTCAGGTTTTGCAGCTATGTCATCATAGTGAGAGAAGGAATGGGCCAGATCACTGCAGCCAGATGTGGTACAGACCTCACTGAAGCACCCAAAAATGAAACTTCCACACAGGGCCCCTGGAACAGCTGGGACTTCCCCAGGTTTACAAGACACCAAAAGAGCAAATGACAGTTCATTCCAATACCAGGAGATCTGCCACCTGAGCCAGGCACCAAGTGACACTCTGAGGTGCTATACAGTTCTACTGGTCACTATTCATTTGCCTAATTTGCTCCATGCTCCCTTTAGTGAAGGTAATACCACAATTATGGAGAATAGACTAACTTTGTTCTCCATAGGCCATTTTGTTTCATACACATTTTTCTAATCCTCCCTTGATCCCTAGGATTGGTTCTCCAACCACAGGACTGACCTTTGTCACTCCCATTAGCCAGTCCCCCAGGATTCTACCCATGCATGTTCCTCTGTGATAAGGGACTTTTCCCTTGTGGGTCCAGCTCACACCAAAGCAGAGATGTCTGCTGCTCCCAGTCAGTGCTCCTGAGTTCATACTTGGAGAAACTGCATTCCGAGGCCCCTGGTGCATTTCAAGAATATTCACAAGGTCCAACCAAAGCAGCAGAGGAACGGTTGATCTGTAAGCGTGAAAACTACTGTCCAAAGAAACAATTCCTGCAGTGCACTTATGAGAATATGGTTTGCTCATTTGTCTTTCTCTTAAAAATTTCTTACCAGCACCTCAGCATCAAAAGTTATGTGTGAAATATTTCATTGCTCTTAGGTCAACCATACACAGATTTTTACTACAGCTGAGACCCATTCTTACCAGGTCAGTAGTTCCTAGAGAAACCCATTGTTAAATACCACATTAGACCAAAAAATGACTTGTCTTTTAATTTTCTGGAAATCAGAAAGCATCATGAATCCTAACACCTCACACAATGAAGGCATTTATAGAGCAGCAGGGTCATGCTTTGGTTCTGATATGATTCAGTTTCTGTCACAGTTCTTGGCTTGTAACTCCTTCCCTGAGGCAGGTAATAGAAACTAGAATTTCTTTTACCCAAGGCAGATCCCACAAACTCTAACCTCCCATTTCCTATTCCACTGCCTTCCTATCTTTAGCTGGCCATAAGTAGGTCCTAAGACCCTCCTCATTCCAGAGGCATAGCTCAGACCCTGGAGGAAGGAAGAGCATACAAAAAGGCCAGGAAGAGGGTGATGCAGAAGGACCTCGCTGGTTTCCCCAGCAACCCATGATGACTAGACCACACCCTTTATGCCCAGTGACATTTCAACATAGCTGTTCCTGCCTCAATTCTACTCACACAGTAAAATCTCCATAAAACTCTGGAAGGACAGGTTCAGGGATCTCCCAGAAGCAGAACAATGCAGGTGTCAGCAGCTTGGCATGAGAGAGAGGCCATGAAACTGTGCCCAAATGTGACAGTAACAAGAGGTGGCTGGAGACATTGAGAAGTAAAAAAGGTGGATGCTATGAATGGGATTAATGTCCTTATATAAGAAGCTTAGAAAGCTCCCTCACCCTCTGCCATATGAGAAGACAGTAGACAGATGTGTTTTAATCTACTCTAAAGGCGAATAGCTAGTGTTGTTTTGGTCTTTCCTTGTGCTTTCTAGAAGTATGGGATTTCCAAAGGTTTTCATAACTCTAGCCAACATGTGTAAGGGATCACTTTTTACCCAACAGTGTGCTAAACACTTTGCATACATTATCTGCTATTAGTGTAGGGGAAAATATTACAGATGACCAAAGTGGAATAGAGAGTAGAGAATTTATTCCAGGCTAGTAGGCATAGGCTGGTTCATCCCTATACCTACATCCTCTATCTGGAAATCCAGACATGCTGGGTTTATGCATTTCAAATATCCATACATATTTAGGAATAATAAGTCTAACAAGATTAGTTAATTTTTTTTTTGCTTTTTTTTTTTTTTTTTTGGAGACAGGGTCTCGCTTTGTAGTTCAGGCTGGCCCTGAGCTCACTATGGTGCCCAGGCAAGCCGCCGCGAACTCAGCAATCCTCTGCCTCCCGAGAGCTGGGATTACAGGCGTGAGCCAGCACGCCCAGCATTATATGTGGTTACCGGGGATTGAACTCAGGTCCTTGCGCTTGCAAGGCAGGCGCCAGAACCATTGAGCTAACCCTCCGGCCCAGATTAGTTAATTTTAATATACAAGACACCTTGGGAAGCAGAGGTAGCTTATATGGGTGCCATATATTGTTTTTATTTAGTACTCACAACTTTTATGCAAGTAAGGTATTATCTCCAATGTACAAAGGCAGAAATAGAGACTTAAAGAGAGATAAAATAAAATCATTTGGCCTTAATACAAGTGGCTCACATCAGAATTAGACTTCAATGACAAATCTTCCTATTACATCATCTATGCACCCCCCCCATACCATGATGGAAGGTCTCACTGGACAGGAGTATGGGAAAGGCCAGTCTTTCTGGAGGTCTCTAGAAAGATCTGATGTCTACTCAGCTGTCCATGAGAAATGAGCCACAGAACATGAAAAATGTTCAAAAAGCCTCTCAGGAAATTGCTTTGTCTCTACTTCATCTCTGGTTTAAATCACCAGAATATACAGATTCCTCTGTACACCGGAGGAAGAAATAAGGCATTTCACTGCCGTGTTGATAAAATCAGTGAGGCTTTGTAATAGAGAGAAACAGAAAGTTAGTAATGGTCAGCTACCCTCGATACCCATTTTCCTTTTGTTCTGGTCAGCTGATTAATATCTCTTCAAAAACTACATAGTTAATTATTTTTATTGAATTCTTTACTGGTATATTTTATACATACATCATGAAAACACTCAATATTGAGAATTTGTACCAGTGAGTGACATGAGTTAATTCTCATTTTTACCCTTTCCCTTACCCACCCTCAACTCCTGGCCCCCTATATACATATGTTTCTTTTTAACATCATATTTTTTATTGAATTCTTTATTGGTACATTTTATATACACATCATGATCACACGCAATATTGTGAATTTGTACCAGTATTGACATGAGTTAATTCTCATTTTTACTCATTCCCCTGCCCACCCTACAATGCCCTCACCCCCGTATACATATGCTTTCTTTTTCTTTTAACATATTTTTTCTTTCCCCTCTTTACTTATCGCTACACTTAACCCTTTGAATATCTTTTATTTCACAATATCTGTCATACATTCTAGAACTCATTTCATCTTTAGATTTCCATACCAGAGAAAAGATGTGGTATTTACACATCTATGGCCTATTTATTTCACTTATGAGTATGTCCTCAAGTTATGCCCATTTGAGTATGAATGACTCAAATGTATCATTTTTATGGCAGAGTAATACTCCACTTTATTTAAAAATAACACACACAGAGACACATCTTCTTTATGCAGTCTTCAGTTGATGGGCATTTGAGTTGTTTCCAAGATTGAGCTATCACAAACTGAGCTGTTATAAATATGGGTGCATATATGTCACTGTGATATGAATCTTTTAATTTTTTCATGTATATACCTAGCAGGGAAATAGAACAGTCAAATGGGACCTTTAATCCTTATTTTTTTTGAGGGATCTCCACACTGATTTCCACAGTGGTTGCACCAGTCTACATTCCCACGAACAGTGGAGAAGGGTTCCTTTCTCCCTGCAGCCTTGCCAGCATTTGTTGTTAGTTGATTACATGATTGCAGCCATTCTTTGAGGAGTGAGATGAAATCTCAGTGTTGTTTTCATCTGCACCTCTCGAATGACCAGTGATGTTGAACATTTCTTCATATGTTTCTTAGCTGCTTTTACTTCTTCCTCTGAAAAGTGTCTATTCATTTCAGATGCCCATTTTTTAATTGGGTCTTTAAATTTTTGCTGTGCTGATTTTTTTAAAGCTCTTTATATATTCTGGATAGTAGCCCTTTGTCTGGGAAGCAACCAGTAAAATTTTTTCCCATATTGTCGGTTGTCTTTTTGCTCTGCTGGTGGTTTCTCTTACTGTGCAGAAGCTTTTTAATAAGATGAGCTCCCAGTTATTGATTTCGTCTACTAGTTCCTATGCTGTTGAGGTTTTGGTCATAAAGTCTTTCCTTATGCCAATGTCTCCAAGATTTCTACCTAACCTGTTTTGCCGCAGGTTTAGCATTTCTGTTTTATTGTTTAGGTCTCTAATTCACTTTGATTTTAGTTTAGTGCATGGTGAAAGAGATAGGTATAGCTTTAGTCTTTGGCAGGTTAAAGCCCACTCTGAATAGTTAATTCTGTACTGATTACTTCTAACTAAGTCCCGGAGAGTTATTATTTTAATTTAGATTAAAGCCATACAAAACTTTTAGGACATACAAATCCACACCTAGGTTATCACACTATTGATATCAGCAAAGAAGAGAGAAAAGGTAATGACAGGTGGTGATTCTGAGTCATTCAGTTGTATAATCCTTTTGGGACTACCTTAGACTTTTGATCAAATAAGGGATTGTCTCAGCATCCTAACAAGGGCTAAATTGCAATGTTCCTTGACACCAGGTGTCTTGCTGACCCTATGTCCCTATATGGGAAAAGGTTCATTAGGGTCCAAAGACCCTATCTTTGTTCTCAGTTCCTGCTGAGAGTGGGAGCTATTCATTCTTAATAGCCTAGCAAAAGGCACTTCACCCCCATCTGCCCACTGGCACAAATCTCACAGCTTAGTGGCTTTAGGAGTTTCTTTCCACAGCAGGACTCTGTGACAATGCCCATGTGACCTCCTTGAAAAGAAGAGGTATTCTGACCTCTTGCACAAAGCCCACCAAGCAAAAAGTGTGAACAAATGATGCTACATAGCTCTTTTCTCTATCTTCATGGGAAGATATACTGGAGACACTGCATCATCCTGACTTTATCCAAAGAAAAAATGTAAAAACAACAAAATAGGTGAAGCTCTTTTTTCTAACAGGAAGAAAATAGCAAGCCAGGATAGTTCTATAAAAAATGAACTGATCAAACAAGTAAAGATATCCTGAGTTTTTGAGATAAAGACAGGCATGCCTCGCATTCTAGACTCAGCCAGGGAAATAAAACCAGTGGAATATGAATAGAGATTGTGTAAATCTTCCTTCAAATCTGGTTTAGTTCACCTTTATAGGATAGAGTCAGGAAGAAAAGTGGACAGGAAGTAGGAAAGATCAAGAGTGAACTGGACAATTAGGAATGAGCTGGAACCCTGTAAGGGCCTAATTAGTCCTGAGTCAACTGTCATTGCCTCTGATCTTCGTGATGGGGGTGTTTCCTCAGAGCCAGAAACACACATGGATGGAAAGCTGGAGAACCTGGAGCAGAAAGAGGCTACAGGGAATCCCAAACCCAAAGATTTCAGGCTGGGAAAACATGTTGGCTGAGACAGGCACAACTGTGTATCTCAGCAAGCCTTTTATTTTCTTCTCTTGCTTTGTTCCACTAGTTATCACTCCACATAGGTCCTGGACAGGAGCGATGGGGTTGACTGTCTTGATTTACTTCTGATCTAAGGGGCAGGCCTTCAACATTCACTCTAGCTGTTTGCTTTCTGTGATGTCCTCTATCAGATAATGTTAGTTTCCATTCTTAGTTTGTTTAGTACTATTTTAATATCATGAATAGATGCTGAATTTTATCAAATGAATGTCTTTTCTATAATGATTGACATGATTATGTGTTACTTTTGGAATATTAACACGATTACCTCATTTTCCCAGTACTGAAAACAATAGATGAATCCATCTTACTGCTCACATATTACCAATCTTACTTGTTCTGGATTTGAATTGCCAACATTTTGTTATGTCTGTATTTGTAAGCAACACTGGTGTGGTATTTTCTTGTACTGCCTTTATCTGGTTTTGGCATCACTATAATGCTACCACCAAATAATAAGCTCAGAAGTACTCCCTGGTTTTTGTTTTATTGAATTCTTTATTGGTACATTTTATATACAGCTCACAATCACAATCAACATTGGGGAATTTGTGCCAGTATATGACAGAGGTTAATTCTCATTTTTACCCATATACTTTACCACCCCAACCCCCACCCCTTACATACATGTTATTTTTTTCTTTCCAAATCATATTTTTCCCCTCATTACATTCCCTCACCACATTCCCTTTGAATATTTCCTATTTTAAAAAATATATCATACATTCTAGAATTCATTTACATCTACATTTTCTCATACCAGAGAAAAGATGCAGTATTTACATATCTGTGATCTATTTATTTCACTTATTAGTGTGTCCTCCTTGTATATCCATTTGCACATAAATGAATGAAATTTGTCATTCTTTATGGCAGAGTAATACTCCATTTTATTTTTTTAAAAAAACCACATCTTCTTTATCCAGTCTCCAGTTAATGAGCATCTGGGTTGTTTCCAAGATTGGGCTATCAAAAACTGAGCTGCTATGAACATAGGTGTACATATGACTTTACAATATGAATCTTTTAATTTCTTTGGGTATATTCTTAGCAGGGGAATAGCAGGGTCAACTGGAACCTCTAATCAGACTCAAGGACCAGTGGAATAGATTAGAAGATCCAGAAATACACTAAGCCACCTCATCTTTGATAAAGGAGCCAAATATCCTCAATGGAGGAAAGATAGCCTCTTTAACAAATGGTGCTGAAAAAAACTGGGCTTTAATCTGCCAAAAACTAAAGCTAGAACTATCTTTTTCACCATGTACTAAACTAAAGTCACAGTGGATTCAAGACAAACATTAAAACAGAAATAATAAACCTGCTGCAAAACAGGTTAGGTAAAACTCTTAGAGACATTGGCTTAGGCAGACACTTATGAACAAAACCTCTATAGCATGAGAACTAGCAGAAAGAATCAACAAATGAGATCTCACCCTTCTAAAAAGCTTCTGCACAACAGAAGAAACCACTGGCACCACTAAAAGACAACCAACAACATGGGAAAAAAAATCTTTATTAGCTGTCTGTCAAACAAAGGGCTGCTATCTAGAATGTATAAAGAACTTAAACAAATCAGTCCCCCAAGTTTAAAGACCCTATTAAAAAATGGGCATCTGAAATGAACAAACACTTCTCAGAGGCAGAAGTAAAAGCAGCCAAGAAGCATATGGAGAAATGTTCAACATCACTAGTCATTCGAGAGATGCAGATGAAAACAACACTGAGATTTCATCTCCCTCCACAAAGAATGGCTGCTGTTGCAAAATCAATCAGCAATAAATGCTGGTGAGGCTGCAGGAAGAAAGGAACCCTTCTCCACTGTGGGAATTGTAGACTTGTACAACCATTGTGGAGATCAGTGTGGAGATTCCTCAGAAAATGTATTACAGGTTCCGGTTTTGTTTTGTTTTTTGAGAAAAGGTCTCACTTTGTAGTTCAGACAAGCCCTGAACTCACTATGTAGCCCAGACAAGCCTCAAACTCAACAATCCTCCTGCCTCTGCCTTCTGAGTGATTGGATTACAGGCATGAGCCACCACACCCAGCTCCCTGTTTGATTTCTATAAGACTATGTGAAGTATTTGTACTATTTCTTCAAATGTTTGGAAGAATTTACCAAAAATCTTACGAGATCCAGACTTTCCTTCTACTGGAAAGTTTTTAGCTATAAATTTGAATTTCTCTAGTGTAATATTTCTTTGAGTATATATTTTAAATATTTTTTATTAGTAGATGTTTGCAGTACATAATGATTACATTCATTGTAGGGAAGTGTAAATTATATATATATATATAACATTTCACAATTATTTTTATCCATTTCCTTCCACCACCCCCCTTTTATTTTGCCAACATTAGGTACATCTATGTATAAATTCTTATAAAGTTAGTTGTCATATATATGGTCACCAACCAGACTAATAAATCAGCCCTTGCTTCTGATATGCCTTCAAGGCATCATTCCTATTGTCCTGTTGTAAACTATTTGGCTTCTTCCTAATGCTAATCTTTTGTTTTGTCTTGTTTTGTGTTTTGAGACAGGGTATTCCTTTGTAGTTCAGGCTGGCCTCAAAATCAGCAGTCCTCCTGCCTCTGCCTTTGGAGTGCTGGGATTATAGGCATGACCCACAATGCCCAGCATTTCTAATGCTAATCTTTTCAGCAATCAGTCTCTCAACTCCAACTTCACAGGGCTCAACTTTACAGGAGTTTCCTTTTTGGTGAAACTCAAAATTTTTCAGTCACTCACTTGTGCCATTTGATCTTGATCTCAGTGAAATGCTACCTAAAACACCCAAACAATACCCATGCCACGGCCTGAATGTTGAGCTGCTTTGAAATTTCTTCCACCAGATTAGTCCAACAATCTTTTTTTTTTTTTTTTTTTTGAGACAGGGTCTCGCTTTGTAGTTCAGGCTGGCCCTGAGCTCACTATGGTGCCCAGGCAAGCCGCCGCGAACTCAACAATCCTCCTGTCTCTGCCTCCCAGTGCTGGGATTACAGGCGTGAGCCACCATGCCCGGCATTGTGGTATGCGGTGTTGATTATTGGTGGGCGTGTCTCCACGCCCAGCATTATATGTGGTTACCAGGGATCGAACTCAGGACCTTGCACTTACGAGGCAGGTGCCGGAACCACTGAGCTAACCCTCCAGCCCTAGTCCACCAATCTTAATCCCAGTCTCCCACAAAGTCTCCCAACATGAACAAAATGCAGACAAACTCACCCAGCACATAACACAGGTGGCCTGTAGTCCAAATGCCAATGGAGTCCTTGTTCTCAATTTAAACATCCCACACCTGGCCTTTATAATCTCCAATTTAATCAGCATTCTGGTCTTCAGATCTTTAATTGGAATGTCCCATCAAGCTTGGCTTACAGCATTCTAGGGTCTTTCCAGCCAATATTTCCAAAACTTTCCAGACTCTTCCTAACCACTAGTTCCAAATGAATGTAAGCCACATAGTCAAGTACAATCAGAGTGATAGTTCTGCTTCTCTGACCAAAATCTGTGTCAGTTAGGATTCAGTAAAGGAAGACTTCATAAAATCAGTCAAAAATTGAAGCTTACCCTAGAATCCAATGCAAGTCCATGTCAAAAAGTTGAAGGATTTGGATTTGGAAGGCTACACAGTCTGTGCTGGAAGCTTAAAAAAATAAGAGAGGAATGTCCAAAGAGAATCATGAAGACTAGACATACCACCACTAAATAACCAAAGTAAGACTTTCTCCTTTTTCTTTTTAGGAAAAAGCTAAAAGTTTATTCATCAATCAATACATCCTCAATTTGCATCCTATATGTCAGTCATGCACAGGCACATCTACACGTGTTTCACTGATCCATCAGGCATTTCTTAATCCACTCAACTTCACACATCACAATTAATGATCACAGGCTGCTTATATTCAATGTAATTTCAGCTTTACTAGTTGTAATTTCTAGCTGGGCGTTGTGGCTCACACCTGTAATCCCAGCACTCAGGAGGCAGAGGTAGGAAGATTGCCATAAATTTGAGGATTAGCTTGAACTGCAAAGTGAGACCCTGTCTCAAAAAATTTAAAACAACAACAAACAAATATACTATTTGTAATTCATTTTGCCTTCTGTTTTTCATTCTTATGTCCTGTTTCCTGTCATCTTTTGGATTAAACATATTCTAGTATTTATTTTTAATTCTTTCATTCCTCTATTTTTCTGTATAGTCTGAAAAGTAGTGCTTGAGAGATTGCATTATATGTAGTTAACTTTTTAGTTGACTTAGTGTCAATTCTACCTTTTAAATTGAATTGAAAATCTTAATTGCCATGTAGTTCCCTTATCAAGTATAGATGAGTGACATGATGAAGCATAGTTAAGATCTGTATCAGTGAGCCAGAGATTTAGCTCAGTGGTTCTGGCACCTACATAGCAAGCACAAGGTCCCTGGTTTGATCTGGTAACCACATAGAACAATACCAGACATGGTGATTCACACCCACCAGCAATCAGTACCACATACCACAATGCTGGGTGTGATGATGCACACCTGTAATCCCAGCACTTGGGAGGAAGCAGCAGGAGGATTGCTGAGTTCTAGGCTTGCCTGGGCTACATAGTGAACTCAGGGCCACCCTGAACTACAAAAGCAAGACCCTGTCTCAAAACAAAATAAAAACAAAAAACTAGGATATATCATATACAGCTATAAACTCCCAGTGATGAATATATGTTGTTTTGTTTCCATGCATTTGCTTCATTTTCCTTTGTTCTTTGGTTGATTTCTAGTTTAATTTGCTATGGCCTGAATGCACAGTATAGTTTCAGTTATTTTATATACATTTAAGCATACTTTATCAATCAGTAAGTGTTTTGCAGGAAGTTTCATGTGCCACTGAGAAAAATATGTTGTTTGGTGAAACACTCTGTGTATACCTATTATGTCCATTTATTAGAACATTTTATTCAACTCTGATATTTCTTGACTTTCTATCTAGCTGATCTATTAGTGGGTCATTAAAGTTTCCCAGTATAGTGTTTATATTTATCTGATCTTTTATACTCAGTAGTACTTGTTTTATGAGGTTGGGTGTATTGTTCTTTGGTGAGTATCTTTATCTTTTGTTCATTTAACCAATAGGTAGTATCACTGTCTTTTTTTTTTTTTTTTTTTTTGAGACAGGGTCTCGCTTTGTAGTTCAGGCTGGCTCTGAGCTCACTATGTAGCCCAGGCAAGCCTCGAACTCAGCAATCCTCTTGTCTCTGCCTCCCGAGTGCTGGGATTATAGGCCTGAGCCACCACGCCCTGCAGGTAGTATCATTTTCTTGGCTCTGCTGATCAGTTCTAGCTTGAAGTCTACTTTGTCTGAATATAGGATAACTGTAGCATGGAATACTTTCCATCCTCTTTTTGGGGGGCTCATTTTCTAGTTAAATAGTTAAATGTGTTCCCCCCCCCCCCCCCCCCCGTATCTGGAACTGAACTCAGGTCCTTGAACTCACCAAGCAGGTGCAGCACCACTGAACTAGATCCCTGGCCCTAAATGTGTTTTTAGACGTAGCATACTATTAAATTCTGTTTCTTGATCCATTCTGCCAGTCTCTATCTTTTGACTGAGGACTTGAGACCATTCACACTAAGCATTGTTACTAATAAGTACTGGCTTATTTTTATCAAAGCCTTATTTTCTTGCTTTTTCTTTTCCATTGAACTGCTCAACTTACATGGTATGCTCATTCTATTATACCTTTTGTCATTGTAAGCTTCATTGTTTCTTTCTAGCAATAGAATTGACTTTTGGGGGGGGTTGCTGATTTTGTGGTCATCAATTTTTTAGCCACTCTATCATGAAAATATCTTACTTCTCCATCAACTGTGAATGATAGTTTTGGATATACTGTCCTGGGCTGGAATTTGTTTTCTTGTAGAGCTTGTAATACTTCACTCTAATTCTCATGGCTTTTAAAATTTATGTTAAGAAGTCTGTTGTAACTTTACTGGGTTTACATTTATAAGTGACTCATTGCTTTTTGTGGTTCAAAGATTCCGTTCTTGTGTTAGACTTCCAGGATTTTGACTATGATGTGTTGTGGAGAGGTTCTTTTCTGATCATGGCTATTTGGGTTCTCCAAGCCTCAGTTATCTTCTGCATGTTTTTTTTCCTATAGTTGGATTTTGTTACTATTTCAGTAAATAATTTTTATGCCATTTGTGCTGCCTTTTAATTTTTCACTAATTCCTATCTTAGTCTTCTTGATCTAGCAGCTGATGGAGCCATTTTAATGTTCTTTTGTTCTTTTAAAGGTATCTCTCATTAGTTGGTCACTGACAACAGTCCCATCTTCCAGCTCTGACATTATCCTCACATTGGTCACTTCTACTTTTTTTTTTTTTTTGAGACAGGGTCTCACTTTGTAGTTCAGGCTGGCCTTGAGCTCACTATGTAGCCCAGGCAAGCCTCGAACTCAGCAATCCTCCTGCCTCTACCTTTCAAGTGCTGGGATTACAGGCCTGAACCACCATGCCCAGCACTGTGGCGTGCGGTACTGACTGCTGGTGGGTGTGAGTCACCACACCCAGTATTGTTGTATGTGGTTACTGGGCATTGAACCAGGGACCTTGTGCTTGCTAGGCAGGTGACAGAACCACTGAGCTAAATCTCCAGCCCTCTACTACTTATAGTTTTAATAAATTCTGCATATCCTGAATTTCTATATTGAGCCTATTTGTGGACTCTAATTTCATTTCTGCACTGCTCATTCAAGTTTTGCATCATTTTGCTTAGCTCAGTTAGCTTTTTGTTTGTGTCCTCTCTAGATATCTTATTGACCCAATAATGTAGATAGTGTAGACATTGTATTTGGCCCAGTATCTGTTTACTTATAATTTCTGTGCACTTGTCAAGTGCTTTATTGAACTGCTTTATCTTTTTTAAAATTTGAATCTTTATTGGTATATTACATATACACATCATGACCATACTCAATTTTGAGGATTTGTACCAGTATATGACAGTTCTCATTTTTTTCCCATTCCCCTACCCCCCTACAAACTCCCACCCCATATACATATTTTTTTTATTACCATCACATTTTTCTTCCCCTCTACTTACCCCAACCCTTTTCCCTTCAGATATTTTCTATTTTACAATATCTATCATGTATTCTAGAACTCATTTACATCTTCAGTTTGTCATGCCAGAGAAAAGATACAGTATTCACAAATGTATGACCTATTTGTTTCACTTATGAGTATGTCCTGAAGGTACATCTCCCTTGGCATGAATAATTGGGCTTTGTTGCATTTGGTTTCTTCCCATTTGATACCCCATGATCAGGTTTAGGGGAGTTGGGAGTTTTTTGAGGTATTTCATTGACTTGTTTCACAAGTTTATATATGTATTTTTTGTTTGGTTATGTCTTGAGGCTTGCAGATTGATTGTAATGGAAGGCTGTTACTAGTATAGAGACTTCATTAGTTAACCAGCAGCATCATGGTAAATCTTTTGAAAAGCACATCATAGGGGTGCATAAAGCCCACATTTATTTTTTAAAAGTATTTTATTGATGAATTATTAATTTTATGAGTTTTATTATATTAATGTGTACTTTTTATAGAAACATAAAATATAGACAAAATTAAAAGCTAAATTTTTAATATGCAATGATTATTTAGAATAAATCTCAACATTTTCAGTATCAACTGTGTATCTGGTTACAGTTTAAAAAGCAACAGCAGACTTTTCAGAGGAAGAAATAGAAGCAGCTAAGAAGCATATGAAAAAATGTTCAGGACCAGAGATTTAGCTCAGTGGTTTCTGCACCTAGCTAGCAAGTACAAGTTCCCCAGTATGATCCAAAGCTCGGTAACCACATACAACAATACCAGGTGGGGTGACTCACACCCACCAGCAATCAGTATATGTGCTGCCGAAGCGAGCACCCCACCAGCAATCAGTACCACATACCACAATGCTGGGTGTGGTGGCTCACACCTGTAATCTCAGCACTCATGATGCAGAGGCAGGAGGATTGCTGAGTTTGAAGCTTGCCTGGGCTACATAGTGAGCTCAGGGCCAGCCTGACTGCCAAAGCAAGACACTGTCTCAAAAAAAAGGTTCAACATCACTAGTCATTCAAGAGATGCAGATGAAAACAACACTGAGATTTCATCTCACTTCACAAAGAATGGCCGCTATCTCTCGCAATTAACCAGCAATAAATGCTGGTGAGGCTGTAGGGAGAAAGGAACTCTTTTCCACTGTTGGTGGGAATGTAGACTGGTGCAACCACTATGGATCAGTGTGGAGATTACTTTAAAAACTAGGATTAGAGGTCCCATTTGACTCTGCTATTCCCTTGCTAGGTATGTAAGTGAAAGAATTAAATGATTCATGTCACAGTGACATTTGTCCATCCATGTTCATAGCAGCTCAGTTTGTGATAGTTAAATCTTGGGAACAACTCAAATGCCCATCAAATGGAGACTGGATAAAGAAGATGTAATTTTTCTATAAAATGGAGTATTACTCTGCCATAATTATTTTGAGTCATTTATACTCAAATGGACATACCTTGAGGACATACTCATAAGTAAATAAATATTTCACAGATATATAAATACCCTATCTTTTTTTTTTTTTTTTTTTTTTGCTTTTTGGAGACAGGGTCTCGCTTTGTAGTTCAGGCTGGCCCTGAGCTCACTACGGTGCCCAGGCAAGCCACCACAAACTCAGCAATCCTCCTGTCTCTGCCTCCCGAGTGCTGGGATTACAGGCGTGAGCCACTATGTCCGGCATTGTGGTATGCGGTGTTGATTGTTGGTGGGCGTGTCTCCACACCCAGCATTATATGTGGTTACCGGGGATCGAACTCAGGACCTTGCGCTTGTGAAGCCAGCGCCGGAACCACTGAGCTAACCCTTCGGCCCCCATAAATACCCTATCTTTTCTCTGGTATGAGAAACTGAAGATGTAAATGAGCTCTAGAATATATGATAGATATTGTGAAATAGAAAATATTCAAAGGGAATTGGGTGTGGGGGTGAGTGACAAAAGGAAAGGAGAAATGTGATGGTAAAAAAAGGGAAACAAAGGTTTTGTGAGTAGGGGGCAAGGGAGTTGTAAAATAGGTAGGAGAATGGGAAAAATGAGAAATTTTGTAATATACTGGTACAAATTCTCAATATGGAGTGTAATCATGATGTGTATATATGATGTACCAATAAAGATAAAAAATGACAGCAGAAATAAATTCCTATGTGGACTACAGCGAAAATACAAACAAAACTACCACAGACATAATCTTTGATTCTGTTACCACACCTAAGGCAATCTTCATACTTGACAACAGTATGTTCCATACTCAAGTTTTGCTTATACTGATAGCACTTGTGTTTAGCTTTCTTTCCCTTCTTGGCAGGGCATACTTGTCACTTCTTTTATGTTTCCCTTTTGTCAAGAGCTTCCTATTATATGGTATGCACTTAGTAGAAAAATTAAATGTAGATAAAGTATTAAATATGTAATGAGTGTTTAGAATAAACAACCTTTTAATCTCAATTGTTTATTTGCTAATAAAATCTAAAGAATAACAGAAGAAATAAATTCCTATGTGAACTACAAGGAAAATACAAATATAAACTTACAACAGAAATAATCTTTGTTTCAATTATCACATTTAAATCAGTCTTCACATGAGAATAATATGCTCCATATACAAGTGTTGCTTACATTGACAGTATGTGTGTTTTGCTTTCCTATTGTTTTTGGCAGGTCACACTTACTACTTCTCTTGTCTTCCTCTTTTATCAGGAGTTTCCTATTATAGAATGTGCACTTAACAGGAAAATGAAATATCAGTAAAATATCAAATACATACTGAGTGTTTAGATTCAACAGTTTCTACATAACCTGTTTGCTTTCTAAATCTAAAAAATAACAAAACAAATTCCTGTAGGAACTAAAATGAAAATACAGTAACATTCTACACCAAATACCCTTTACTTCAATTATCACACCTAAGACAGTTTTCACATGTGACAGTATCATGTTCTACACACAAGTATCATTTGCATTGATCACATGTGTTTTATTTTCCCATCTTTTTTTTTTTTTTTTTGTAAGACATACTTGATTTCTTGCTGGGTTTCCTGTTTTCTTAAAAGTTTCTTGTGATGTTTCCCCTGTCTGTTGACTGGTGTGCTCCAGAATTCTTCTGTGGAGTTCTTTGGACAAACACATACTGTTCTGTTTTGTTTTTTTTTTTTTGAGACAGGGTTTCGTTTTGCAGTTCAGGCTGGCCCTGAGCTCACTATGTAGACCAGGCAAGCCTCTAACTCAGCAATCCTCCTGTCTCTGCCTCCCAAGTGCTAGGATTACAGGTGTGAGCCACCATAAAGCCCTGCACTGTGGTATGTGGTATTGATGGCTAGTGGGCATGAGTCACCACAGCCAGCATTGTGAAGTAATAAACCATATGATGTTGGGGATCAAACTCAGGACCTTAGCCAGGCGTGGTGGCTCACGCCTGTAATCCCAACACTCGGGAGGCAGAGTCAGGAGGATTGCTGAGTTCGAGGCTTGCCTGGGCTACATAGTGAGCTCAGGGCCACCCTGAACTACAAAGTGAGACCCTGTCTCAAAAAAAAAAAAAAAAAAAAAAACAAACTCAGGACATTGCACTTGCACTTGCAAGGCAGGCGCCAGAACCACTGAGCTAAACCTCCAGCCCTGTTCTTCTGTTTTAATGATCATTCCAGTCCCAATCCTCTAAGAAAATTTTACCGTGATATTTCTGCTTGTTATTTTCTTTGTAAACTACAAAACTATGCCTGAAATGTTTAGAAGTAAGTAAAACATAACCATTGGCCAATACATTGTGCTTCAAGTTTCACTTTGTGTAACTCATCAGCATCTATTCTCTTTTGTTGTTAAATGCAACCATTTCTGACTTCATTTATGTTGAAGATTCACTGCCAATCTTTTTTTCTGTTTTGGTTTTTGTTGAGAAAATGTCTCACCATGTAGATCACGCTATCCTTGAACTCATTATGTAGCATAGGCTCATCTTGAATTCACAGGATCTTCCTGCCTCAGCACTGGGATTGCAGATGTGCACCACTACACTCAACCTATTAATCTTATCACCATGGTGTAACATCAATAGTATCAATATTATTTTATTTCAACATAATGTAGTCCCAGCTAACCGTGAACTCACTATGTAGCACAGGATGACACTGAAATCACAGTATCCTCTTGCCTCAGTTCCTTGAATGCTAGGATTATAGGCCTGCACCACTACACCCAGTTTATCAGTTTTATTATCATGGTGTACCATTGAAAGTATCAATATTACTTGTTTTTCTTTTGCATAATGTAGTCCAGGCAAGCCTGGACCTATGTAGCACAGTATGACCATGAACTCACAGGATCCTTCTGCCTCCGCCTCTTGACAGCTGGGGTTATGGTCCTGTACCACCACATCCAGGTTCACTACCAACTTTATCATTTAGAGTGTAATGTTGATAGTATCAATACTACTTTGTCTTGGGGCCAATTGTATGTCTTTCTGAAATCCAGATATTGAGCTACACATTTCTGTATCATGCCTTTGAACATTTTTTTTAGGAATCTTTGTTCTTGGAAATAATTCCTGTGCGGGTCAACTGGTATTCTTTTAGTAATTTTAACATTAAAGGGTAATTAGTGTACCAATTGTTGAATGTGACATTTGGATTACTCTTTGAAATAGGTCCAACAAATCTGTTCACAACATCATATGGTTTATTACTTCACAAATAAATCCTGAGTGGCTAAATTTTAGGACAAATCTCAAATTCAAGGTGTAAAATATCTTCATATCCACCATGGCATAGTTTTGGAAGTTTTATTTGGTGTATATTCCTGAAAACCCCTACAACCATGAAATGATGTAAACTGCTTATCAACTGTCAAGTATTTAGACAGTGTATAAATTGCTTGACATTTTGAAAGCTTTCAAAAAAGGTGCAAAGACCCAAATTGTTTGATGTTTTTCTTTCTTGGGAGGTCTTTTTGTCATCAAAGCTTTTTTGCTATTTAAAATAGCTTTTAGGCCATTTTGAAAGAAATAAATCTCTTGAGTCTCATTACTTCTAAAAATCCCAATGCCATATTTGTCACTTCTCCATAAATCCTTTAGATTCTGATGACTAGAATGATAAAAGTCCTGCTTTGAATGTTTTCAGATGGTGAAGCATCATGATATATATATATATATATATATATATATATATATATATATACACATATATACACACATACACACACACACACACACACATATATATATATATATATTATCATTAAAAACAATTTCCAACATTTAATCACAGTGTTGGCATTCTATCCAATAGCTTTCACCCCTGCTAAGACCCAGGGTAACATATCAAGGACTATGCAACGCCACAAGTACCTAACTGAAGATATGGTAAGGATACAGAATAATACAAGACAAAGATTTGTTTAAACAGGGGGCCAAGATGGCCACAGCTCTTCAGGGTAAGACCCTGAGGCTCTTCACTTGCCACTATTTATTGATCACACAACATTATAGAGGCTATAAAGGAAATACAGGGAACAGTAGGAGCTAAGGTGCTCATAAGATCTAGGCTTAGAAAAGGAGGAATGATGCATTCCTGCAAAAGACACATCGTAATTAATGAGTAACCTGCTTGTTTTGTTAGTTAATACTTGTACTGGGAGAATAGCTTTACGAGAGTCATAAAGTCCTCAACTACAGTGTTTGATTACTATCAAAGGCACCAGAGTTATTGATGCCTCAACTGTGACCGTTGGCATAGGGAGTTTTGTTTCCACATGCCACTCAAAGCCTCATCTAGAAAGTCAGTCAGGCCTAGGACAGACTCAAAACTGAATCAGTAGCTAATTCATATGCTAATTCAATAACACTTTATAGCCTTCTCAGTGTGGTTTCAAGCTGTTCTCTTGCAATAATATTTCCTTACCTAGTTCTAACGTTGGATTATTCAAACATACATGATCATTTTGTACCATTTTGACTAGTCAGATATTTACTTATATTACTGTTTTCATTTGAATCAAGGTCTTCATTTTGCACTTTTCTGTCATATCTTTTTTTTGAGACAGGGTCTTACTTTGTAGTTCAGGCTGGCTCTGAGCTCAAGCCTCGAACTCAGCAATTCTCCTGTCTCTGCCTCCCAAGTGCTGGGATAACAGGTGTGCCCCACCTCGCCTGGCACTGTGGTATGTGGTATTGATTGCTGGTGGGCGTGAGTCACCATGCCCAGCACTGTATGTGGTTACCGGGGATCGAACTTGTGCTTGCGAGGCAGGAGCCGGAACCACTGAGCTAACCCTCCGGCCCATATCTTGCTCCATCTCACTGTCACTTCTTTGGTATATATGATCCAAGTCATCATTAGTAGTTGAATCATCTGATGACTCACTTTCAACCTCCTCCCAAAATTGTAAAAGCAGATTTTCATATGGCATTATACTGAGCTAGGCTCATTGTACAAGAAAAATAAAACAATAAAAAATCATAAATTCACAAAAATATAACATGGCACAAAAAATGGGTAAAACTCACCTGTGGACACTCTGACACACAGGCATGCATCTTGCTATTTGTCATACCAAGGAGCTAAACACAAAGAGTCATGTATTCCCCCAGCACAGCTGCTGAATGCACAGCCAGCTACCATTATGCTGAAGTACATATTTCCATTAGAAAATACTTATAGGGGAATCTGCTTCCCATTCAGTATGTCCCTATATCTACTTTTCAGTGGAGACCTAAACAAAATTATTATTGGCCTTTGCCTCTGTTCCAAGATCCAACTACCTCATTTGCTTAGGTTGAGAAGTTGCAGTGTATTTGGGTTAGTACCCAGTTCTCCAGAAATGGGCCACAGTATTATTAATGACCCCATGGCAATCCATATATCGACATCCCAAGAAAAGCAATTAATAGCAACAGCTAAGTCATGTTAACTATAGTAAAAATCACCACTGTTTACAATGTTGAATATAAACTGAATATTAACAAGCCATAAAGACCAATAATGCACCACCCTTAACCATACAAGAAAGGTCCATAATTATAGGATGAACAAATATTGACCTCCAATAAATACCTACTAAATGGAATAAGTTAATTTTTCTTAACAATAGAACAGTATTCAATGGGAAGGCAGTAAAGTTTGCTAGCAATTTAGAGATTCATAAAGCTTGGTAATTATACTAATAAATGTAAAGTGGTCTGAGAAGGAGGAGTGAAAAATGAGATAAGAAGTCCTGTTGAGGAGAAACAGCATTACAGAACAGTTGAAGAAAAGAACAAACAAAAGATAAACAGCAAATATATGAACTAAAATAAAGAAAAGAGGTTAAAAGATCCAAAGAGATGAAAGAACTAAAGGAAAACACACCTAATGCCCAAAAAAGCCTGATGAAGAAAAGATAAAAATAATAAAAAATAGAAAAATCAAAACAAATTGAGTTAAGAAAAATTTCCTGTGTTTTTTAATGAATGGCTTCTTTTCAAGATCTGTTTTCTTGGGATCCAGCCAGTCATGATTTTCTCTGCCTAGCTTAGGGTTTTTGTATTTTTGAGGTGCTCTTCTGTACCAGAGACCCCTCTGCCTGTTCATCTCAGACTATAGTTACCATCCAAACTGAGGTACATCTTTGAGCTCCTTGGTAGATAGGAAATGAGGTCAGTGCTCTCATCTATGGTAGATGTAAACTGTAGGGTGGGGATTCAAGTTGGGCTTCACATTTACAGTCATAGGGTCTGGTTGCTTCTTTCTTTCCCTCGGCATTATCTTCATCCAGGATCAGATCAGTTGATTAGTCCTTGCCTCTACTACCCTGTGCCAAAGGGAAGTATAAAAGGTAGAGACAGTTTGGTTGATAGAATGTTGCACCCTTGCATAGTTTGAGGGTTCTGGTGTCTGAAGCAGGTCTATCTGGTGCCTGAAGCAGGGAGGGTTGCCATATAGTCTTTGTTTTAGCATGTGATCAACCCAACTGGGTTCTAAACCTTAAAGTTTTCCTTGGGTTGTGTATCCAATACGAGATGAAATTTAACCTTTACAGTGCTAATAGGAATCTGGCATACTGAAATGTCACCCGATTTTTCCAACTTGGCCTGGAGTAGGAGTTATGCCATAGCACAGTTCTTTTCAACTTTAATTTTTCTCTTAAAAAATATAACTTAAGGGCCGGAGGGTTAGCTCAGTGGTTCCGGCGCCTGCCTCGCAAGCGCAAGGTCCTGAGTTCAATCCCCGGAAACCACATACAATGCTGGGCGTGGAGACTCACGCCCACCAGCAATCAACACCGCATACCACAATGCCGGGCGTGGTGGCTCACGCCTGTAATCCCAGCACTCGGGAGGCAGAGACAGGAGGATTGCT